>JAUZST010009983.1:0-12670 GCA_034779995.1 Parotocinclus haroldoi | reverse complement strand
CTTTGTCGGTGAGAGAGCGAGAGAGTCGATGGTTATGGCAAAGTTGTGTTGAAATGATGGTTTTGCTGGTATAACCAAAAGTTCAGATATGAACTGCAATAGTTTTAATGATCCTTATCCTTATCAACAAAATACCGGAATATATCTGGATAGCTTTATCCCCCAACATTGTACAACCTGTAATAATAATAATAATAATAATAATAATAATAATAATATTAACTGGTTTTGGCTGTTTGTTTTGATTCACCTTCACGTTCTGATTTCTTTTGCTCGTGTCCGTTATTCAGTGCAATATCTGCTTTAATCTACAACGTGCTGAAAGCATTCATGGAGATGAACAGTGCACTGTTTGATGAACTCGCTGCAACTTACAAATCCGACCGGCAAAGGTAAAAGGCACCATGCAAAAGGGAAGAAAATACATTAGATAGGGAAAAATGTCGATGTCAGCTACATTAGGAGCTCTGTCTGCTTTCCCCCCTGTGTTAGGGAAAAGAAGAAAGAGAAAGAGCGGGAGGACTTGTGGCGAAAGCTGGAAGAGCTGGAGCTGAAGCGGGGAGTGCAGAACAGAGACGGCATCATTCCCACCTAATAAGGATATGACTCCACCCCTGCATCTGGCTTCAACTGACGGTTCTCATTTTTGCAACAGGAACTCCACCTGCTTGTGCTACATACTTTACTGTACACTCCTAGATCCGTTTATCCCTTTTCAGTCCAAACTGTAATAATCCCTGCTATCATTTCCTTTCACATGATGCAAGAATAAACAAACAAAAAAAAATTTTAAAGGGTAAAAGAAGGTGTACATACCCTATGGGAGAGAAGAGGACACGCCCTTCTTTCTGGTCAGAAATGATAACCAAACCGATAAAGGATGCATTTTGAAAACTTGTTCATGAGAACATGCTTGATTTCTTCATGTCCTTGAAAGAGTTTAGATCCAAAGAGCCCCCATAGTGCAACTGGGGTTTGTGGCAGAGACCACCTGTGCCCCGTTTCGATTGCACATAATGGTAACGCGTCTCTTAAATATGCGACTGTTGTGCCGGCGTCCCACACAATACAAAAGGAGATGGCCTAACCTAATGCAGGAGTGTCTGGGGGGGGTGGGGGTGGTAATGGTGTGATTGTCCCAGTTGCGTTGATGTATGGGCAGGTGCCAGTCTGGCACTGGTACCGTAGATGAGGAATTGCTTCCTAAATGAGTCAAGGCAGTTGCCGTTATCTGGATGAATTATTTTTGTAATGGTATGAAACAGGTTTTAACCTGTAGCAGTTCTGTGTTGTGCCCTCCTGAGATAAGAATGACCGAGCCATTGAAGAATGTCTTCAGACACGATTTTTCACATGCCACTTTTTTTCTTTTCTCATAATGCAGTGTTCAGGATTCATTCAGTGTTTTTAAAAAGTTACCTGTTGTTTTTTTTTAACCTCTCACTATGGGCAACTCTGTCTCCTGATCTTCTTTTTTGACGGTTGGATGCTCCAAAAAAAGCCGATTTGGTTAGAGCTAGGTGACTTTGATTGGAATGTTTGGAATCAAGGCCCATATGACTAAACGCCAATCCAACACGTCTTATTCCTGAAGAGAAACGCCAGCTGCAGTGGAGGGCTAGGACTAAAGCACTTCGAGTTAGATCAGTTGTGTTCACCAGACTCTATATGCTTGTTTTTATTTTAATCTTTGTTTTATTTCAAATCCAAATTATGGGTGTGGATTTTACACACGAGGAAGCTGTATTTTTAGGCTTGACATTTCTGTCTCTGTGTGGGCCTGTGTAATCCCTTTTCCCTCTATCAAATATGTTTTTATTTTTCTTGACGGCCCGTCTGTTCGCGTTATAATTCAAATGAAAGGTTTGATGAATAAAATAAATCTTAATTATTTTAAAAATACAGAGATATTAAATAAACCTGTTTTGTGATAAGTGTTGATTCTTTCTCCCCTTTATTTTAAACCTCAGGAATAATGCTTTGCCATCGGGGTTTTTTTTTTTTTTCTTCAGTGTTCTAAGGGTAGCATATCTTAAGAAAACATTTAACAGTACAAAACTTTACATTTTTATTTGTGTACGATTTTGGTCACCGTCCAAATGTAATTCGATGACCCATTCCTTCCACCCGATTTGTGTCTTGCAGGTTTCATGCACAGAAGGACAAGCAGGACGCTAGGCTTGTTTAAGGAGCGATTTCGTAACGGTACTGCTAGTGGGAGAACCTTCTATTCTGTATACTTTTAACCAGTTAAGAACTATACAGGACACCGTGACCGTGAGCATGCCTCTTTGTGCGATAACCCCCGGAATCAGATATTTACACCAGCAGAGGGCAGAGTGCACACACTTGTAAGTGAAATGCAACTTCAATAGTTTACATTGTAAAGTATGTAGAGATCTGCTGCTTCCTGTGCTAAACTTTTTTTTAGGAGCCTTCATTATATTTGGCCAAGTAGATGATGTTTTAATCACGTGTACAGTTGCATCAAAAATCTGTTTCTGCAACCTCAAAGTTCAAGTACAGATATTGTATAATGTAGTTTGGTATGATGTTGTAAAATAGAACTGGATTCAGAGCAGTCCTCACAAAACAAAAATCTAAATTTTTCTAAAATTTCTCAAAAATCTAAAAAATGATTTCTTATGCCTTCAATTATTTTGCTCCACAATAGCTATGTCTATATAAAGTGTGTTCCGAAAACGTGTGTAGACATCATTACTTTAAAATTCATAAAGTATGTTGGTAGTGTGTGTGGTGGTTCAGTGGTCAGTTAGGCCCTGGGCTGGACCCTGGGCTCTGCATGTTATCCCTGTGTCTGTGGGTTTCTCCCAGTTTCATCCCATATGCCAAAGACATATGTTAGGTTAATTGTTGTTTCTAATGTGACATACGATAGATTGGTGCCCTGTCTATGGTTATTCCTGCCTTGCACCCTGTGCCGGCTAGGCACTGGCACCTCAGTAATACCACCTAGGATAAGCTTTGGTGAACTTTGAGCTAGGCATACAACACAAAAATGACATCTCTATAGATAATGGTTTTGATGATTTATTTATATTATTTGATCACTTTATTTCTTTTCTATTTTTTTATTGGTAAACACTGATTTTTACAATCTTTAAGGCAGATTTTTGGGACACACCGTCCATACTGAGAATATGGCCGGGTGTGCGCTCTCACTATCTACAGTACAATGCATGGGTGTGGCCATTGGACAGCAGCTCAGCGATTCAGTAGTGAGGCAGTATTCTTATGGCCATCAGAACATGAATATGCTGTGGTCATAAAGAGAGCAACAATATTCAGTTAGGCTGTGGCATTAACTGAGCTCAACTAGTATTATGGCCCAAAGTGAGCAAAGAATGGCACACAATGCCCCACACTACACCAGCATGAACCGTTGAAAGCAGCTTGGATCCATGCATGTTATTTATGCTAATCTCGGACCCTACCACATGAATGGCAGCCAAAAATCAGAACTCCTCAGACCAGACAACAGCCTTTTGTTGTTCATTTTTTTTTATTTGTGCTTAATCCTTGGTTGCCTGCTCTTAGCTGACAGGAGTGGCAGCTGGTATCTTCTGTAGCCCATCTGCTTCAAGGTTTAGTATGTACATTGAGAGATGCTCTTATGCACACCTCAGTTATACACTGTTACCGTTGGCTTTTTTTTTAAATCTCAAACCAGTCTGGCATCTCCTCTGACTTACTCTAGTACTCTGATTAATGACTTACTCTAGTACTCTGTATGCTGAAGTCAAGTAATGATATTTTTGTATTATGGTGGCATATGAATTATACAGTAAATCTACCGGTACACTGCAAGTTTAGATCAACATTTTGACAAGAAAGCTTATTTTATTAATGCCACACATTGTAGAATGCATATTTATAGAGAGAAATGAACTGTGTATTATTGATGATATTACATAGGCAGAAAAAACCCCGAATGGGCGCTCACTTGCAGACATTTCACTTCCTGCAGAAAGTACAACCAAATCTGAAGCAAAGTTTCGGTAATCTGAAATTTCGTGTGTTGCAAAACCCCATTTCAGCAGGAAACAAACTTTAATGTGACTTGTACTGGAAAAAAATAATTTATATAGAGTAAAGTTGTAGTGTGCAAAGGTTTGGGCACTTTTAAGTAATTCTCTTAATTTTCTAAGGCTTAATATTTCTTTGATATGTTAGATTGTGTTTATAAATATATATAATATTTAATAAAAGTAAAATGTCATAAAATGAATGAGATATTTAAAAAAATTGTCTGGGCTGCCCAAAATTTTACATAAGACCGCAAAAAAAAAAAGGTTGTTTGCACGCTTTATTCACAAACATGTGTACAAACTGTGTATATATTTGGTAAAGATGTACATTTTTATTATATGCTAGTCAACAATCCCTGGCAAATCTTAACCAGTCACATCTAGAGGTTGTTCATCTAGGTTTTTTACTTCATAGGAAATAAATCACAGATATGACACCAAACAGACTATGCTTAATAGCTAAACATTCCTGCTTCATGAAGCATAACTCATAACTAAATTCATTTGATTTAATAGCACATTTGTCCTAACGAAATAAAGGAAAACAAATATGGAACCACTTAATGTTAACAAAAAATTGGATTTATCAGCCAATCAAAACCCACGATTAGTACTTTGTTGCTCCTGCCTTTTATGATTTCCAGAATTCTTTGACGCTAACTACAGTAAAATAGTAATAATAATATTCTAATTGAATCAAACTCTGTCTTTCTTAACCGTTTGAGGACACTAAATGTGATTGAAACAACCTATTGTCTTGAAGGCATTTTTTCTGTAACACATCCCCTGAACTCTTTCAGCACTGCATGTTGTTTTAATCACATTTGCACATGGGCGTCTATTTCAAAGTATGGGACAAATATGTCAAATATTAAAGGGTTAAATTGCTACTGACAGTTCAGCTTTGCAGGAAAGAGCCTTGTTATTGACCAAGTTTTTAATTGTCCATCGTAAATTTTCAGCTGGACTGAGAACTGGACCATTTGCTGGACTGTAATTGGATCGATTTGCTCGTCGTGCTGTAAAGCTTTAACACTCTTCCTCTGAGACACTTTATCGTCCTGAAAATATGATTTCATACCACCAAGCCTATTCTTTCCATCGATGAAATGAACAATGTCTAAAATGTCTATATTCATCTGTGCAGGAGTGTTGGGTTAATAACTCCTCTGGTCATTTACCTGGCATAAAAAAAAAAATCAATGTCATAAATGAGTGGCAAAGTTTGACTGTTTTCTTCAGGTAGAACCAGAAAAGTTGCAGCATCTTATTCTTGGCCAATGCAGGTTTGTGATTTCACTTTCCCATCACTGCTTCTCTTCACCCCACTCTAAACTCGTTTTCTACTTGCTGGGGGTCACTGCTGGTTTTAGATTTAGATTTATATATGTAAATCTAAATCATTCAGCAGATTTCTTACTCTTCCATCACATTTTGACTTCGTGCACTTCAGTTTTCAGTCATGATGCTGTGACTTACTTTGCCTTCCTATTTTGTTTATACTTGCAGCAAATTTGATACACAGATGTCTGGGAACAGTGAACATCGTTTGCCACGCTCTGTGTTAAATTTCCTTCTTAAAAGGATTAAAAAATATATCTCTATTGTTTCAAATGACACCTCTGGGGTCTCTACCTACAGACTAATTTGCACTTTTATTGTATTTGTTTTAGAGATGCAAAAAGTGATTCCATATTTTTCTTTAACACTGAATAAGTTTTCCTATCTGTGATCTGGACAAAAAAAAAATATCTAAATTGAAGTAGCTTCATACATTTTTAAAATATATGCTTTACAAAACCAGAATATTTGGCTATTACAAAATAATTGACGGTTTCATATACGAGACTCGTTTGCTACCAAATAAAGTAATCTGAACGTCCTCTGGGCATGATAGTTCTGTCATTTTGTTCCTCAGGGGTAATACATAAACCAAAAACTCTGTATGTATCAAGTTTCCACTATGCGAAATTTGCAATTGCATCACAGTGCAGTACATCTTGCTTAAAAATAAATGTTTCAGTTAATTATTCGAACTATATACAAGTGTAATCTCCTAGGGACGGAAATGGCACCCATTCGACGGAATGGCTCATGTGCTGTAAATGTACTGTCCACATTCAGTGTTACTTCTGTGTGCTATGTAGCTCTATTTGCTGTTAAACATTATTTCAAATGATTATGAATGGGCCATGTGTAATAGTGTACTCCTCTCTGTCTTTTCTCTCTTGCTGTATGTACTGTTACCGCACTGCCTTTTTTTTAATGGTTTTGCTGGTCCTCTCAGAGTTTCCCTTATTAACTATCTTGGGCCCAGACTACAGAAAGAGCAAGCTATCGATCTGAGGGGAAGGCGAGAAAATCAGAGAAATGGATTTTTAACGTTTGTTCACAGTCCTTGGAAAAGCCAAGGGCCTAAAAATAGCCTATAGCTAAAGACAAGATAGTTTGTTTGGCTGGTGATTTGGGAGGTCAGCTTGTACCAGCGAGTGTTGCAAGCCTATGTTGAGAAAGGCAAAAGTCTTTGGCGTTAGAACAGTATAAAGTGAAGGATTTGTGGTTGATCAAGGCACTTGTACCGAGTCAGGTTTTAGCTCGGTGTTTCCTGGATCCTGAGCCCTTTTCCCATTTCAGAATTGTAAGCAGAAGAGAATTTGATTTACATCAGATCCACTCCGACTTATTAAAGAAAGTGTTATTGATGTCCCACTGTTTGTGTGATCCCAGAGCGCAGGTTTTGTAAACGCTGTATGCCTAGAGTGTATAAAACAGTCAAGAGGACCTGATGGGAAGCTTAATAAAAAAAAAAAAAAGTCAGATGTGACATGTTCACATATTGTAGTGAGGCAGAATGCACATCAAACTGGAAGTGCTAAAGGTGTTTTCTTGTGTCCCATTCCCCTGTGCAGGCACTGAAGGATTTGGCTGGGTCTCATTCTTGTCATAAGATGGCCTGGTGCTTACAGTGTGATTTACCACACAGTGTCTATTCCAAGTCATACAATAGTACAGCATTCTCTGCATGTTGAACAGCCTCTCTTCTGTTTCTTTGGACTGAAAATTGTCAGGATGGCCTCATCAAACACCGTCTTAAGCCCTTTCTGAGTCAGCGCTGAACACTCGAGGTAACACTGTGCACCAATCTGCATAAAGAGCGAGCATGAAACCAACTGTTTGTATACATTGCTCAGATTATTTTAGGACAAAAAATGTTTAGGAACAGATGAGATTGACTGACCTCTCTGGCTAACTTGAGGCCTTGCTCATATGTCAGTGGTTTCTCCTTCATTTGGAGCAGGTGGGCCAGTGTCTTTGCATCGTCACGCAAGTCGATCTGTACAACAAGGAATTAAATGTGAACATGAAATTAACCTCTGCATACACTTTTTTTTAGGAACATCCACCTGGTACTTTAATTGAATGGAGATTTTCTCAGGTTCCCGATCAGGTCCCGATGCCCGATGCGCAAACATTTACTGACTGAAGCCCAACTGAGACTATGGACAAATTGTCGGCGCCCCACTCGATCCCTCAGTGGACATGGACCACCATAGGGCCTCCAATGACCAGTAGGTAATGATACACTCTGCTCACAATTAGATATGATTTTCTCACTGTTATTAATTTGAACATTCAATAAAAGGAAGTGCTGTTCTTTATTTATGAAGAGTAAACAATGCCAAACAATGCACATTATCTTGTATAAGCTTTTAAACAACAAAATACATGAAGGACCTGCAAACTCCCCACAGGCAGAGCCCAGGGTCGGGATCGAACCGCTGATCTTGGGCGAAGTGAGGTGGAACTGCAAACTGCTGCGCCATGTCTTATATAATGATTATATTATCTAATGATAACATCCCTTTTTAGATTTAAAGAAGAATAATTCAAAACAATGTGCACTTGTATACAATTTGAAACAAATACTTTAGTCCCCTGCAATTCAATGCTATGCTTCTGTGAATCTGTGAACGTATGACGTATGATTTGCATCTTCTAGTGTCCAGATTTACGCCATGGAGTAACACGATACCATAATCCATTTCGACATCTCATTCATTGTGATGCATCAAGTCACAATGCATTATTACATCCCTGCGGATGAGATATTATATGGTTGGCGTCGGACCATTCGCCACATCGGTGGCGGTGACATTGTGGTTTGTTTGTTTATTAATTCTTTTTAAATGTCACATCAACTTCAGTGGCTGTATTCACCCCAGACTCAAGGTTATATCAGCCATATGAGTCATGGGCCAATTTAGTTACCAGTCAAACTTGACATATCTTTGGAATGTGGGACGAAACCAGAGAACCTGGGCACATGGACAAGGGCAGGACATGCAAGCTCCACATAGGTGGAGTCAGGATTAAACAAGTGACTGTGTGAGTCAGTCAAGTTCTTCCAAACTAGACTCCTCCAACCATGCCTTTATAGACCTTAATCCTCCTCCAACCAACATTAGTGCGAATTGTGCAACACATGTAGAAGGAGCGCATTCTGTCTGTAATCATCTCCTGTCTCTCCTGAAAGCAGCATGTCAAGACGCCAAGACTTAAACTGGGAGTATAAAATGCAATGCAATGTGGAATAACGTTCAAAATAATGTCTAGAAGAAACTTTGTTTGCAATCATGAGCATGTGCAGGCAGCATGACGCGAAGATAAATACCATGTAGGCAGCATCTAAAATGTTGATTTTTGTGCAACAGTAATATGCTTTTACAGTATACAATAAACTTATGTTAACTGCCCAGTAACAGTATTATAGCATAGTGAATCATTTTAGTCAATCATTTTAACTGTACGAATTCCGTCACCTAATGAAGTCCCGGTGTTCAGAATCATTAGAAGTACAGGATAGTTTGCAGTTCAAAGCGGCCTATTAATCAGACATGATGATGAGTGTGACTGTAAGCCTACTTGAATGCGGCCTTGTATCCGTCTGTTGCTGAGCATACATTAGCATGAAAGGTGACAAATTCGACCCCTTTTCCACAAATTCCCAGGGAACTTATTGCTTACTCACACTGAGCATGGTTGCATAGAATCATGCAAGAGTGATGCAAAGCGAGGCAAGCCTTCGAACTAATGACTTTTCCAACTCGGTTGATCTGTTTAGAGACTTTTTGTGCACGTTATTCATGTTTGTGTGTGACTTTCCGCTACTTATTGATAACAAGCTGTAAATGGTGTTCGTAAGTGTATGTGTTTGTCCTGTTGTAAATAGTACTCGTTTGTTTATATAAACTGGTTCATATTCATTCGTTGTTTCTCTGCATTTCTATCAATCACTCGTGTTTCCGGCTTTATCTCTAATGCATTTATGCATTGTTTGCACACTGCTCTCATGTGAAGATAAACTTTGTATTTACATTACAGCAGCACAAGGAGACCGTGTGACTATGCCAGTGTCGGTGTCCATTTCGGTCCACAGCCTATTAAACCTGTACTTGGGAATACTTACATTTCTCTCAGCTTCAGCTTGGCAGACAATTGCTTTATACAAATTGTGCTGGGTCATGTGTTGTTAGCCAGGTTGAAAGAGACCATTCATAATATTGAGTGTGTGAATATGACATGCTATAGAGTAGTATGTTAAACTGCGTCATGCATTACATGCACCACCGTAAGAACATTGGCAGATTGGTTTACTTCTCCCAGAAAATCCAAATTCTATAAGGCATTATCTGCATTATCATTCACTTGCTTATCCTGTACGATGTGCCAATCCATGGCACATACGTTCGCACAGTTACGCACTAGAAGCACTTTAGAGACACCGAATAACCTAACACACGTTTTGTTTTTTTTTGTTTTGTTTTTTTTTTCATCTGTGGGAGGAAACTGGCCTCCAGGGAACCCAGGCTCCACACAGGGAACCTAAACCAGGGGATTGAATACAGGACATTCTCACTGTGAGGAAATAGTGCTACCCACTGAGCCACCGTATCACCCGATTATATCCATTAACAGACTTGTATTGTACTGCTGCTCCCAATGTGTGATGAGCTTAAGGTAATACACCAGGCAGTGTATTGTAAACTGAGGAATATACTGTGTATATATAATAGGGAACACTACCTTAACATGCTTAAAACTCTTGCGTTAACATTCAGTTAGGAGAAGAACATTAACACAAAGCTTGTAGTATATTATAGTGTTGAAAATGTCATGTAATTTACTGAATGTATTGAAAGTGAAAGAATGAAAACATGATGTTTAGTCCATGGACAAACTTGGGTAGCTTCTGCTTCGCTGGCCACAGCCCGGGTGCCCATCATATGCGGCGTAATCATAGAAAACCACAAGAATCTCAGATCTGCAGGTGCATCTGACAGGTGCTTGTATGTTTCGGGTGTAACAAGTTGCATATCTTGCCTCGTAGAAATTTAAGCAAGTGTGTTGAGCGCCGAGCAAACAGCGAGTGCCGAGACAAACTTTCCAAATTTGACAATCTGCAAGGTGGCCAAAGTGCTGAGGCATGACTCCATTTAATTCCTTTAGGATGGAAAGACATTTTATACATTGCTCTCGGTGGTGTCGCTCCTGTACAATTCATGGACGATGTTTAACATGTTTTGATGACATACAACAGTTGTAAGACTTACCTGTGTACCTATGAGAATGTAAGGTACATGTGGGATGCAGGACTTGAGTTCGGGGACCCATTTCTCTTGCACATTGTGATAGGAGGCAGGGTTCACCACAGAGAAGCAAATGAGAAAAACGTCAGTGTATAAGTAGGATAGAGGTCGCAGCTGGTTGTAGTCTTCCTATAACAATAAAGGATAAAAAAAAAAGATATTCACATTATATTAAAACAGGTCATCATTTAGCATTTTTTCCATTCATATTACAACCAATGCTGAAGAGCTGGACAAAATGAACTGAGATGAAATGAGTTTCGGGCATGTTAAGAATCGAATGCGTTATTTAATGTTGCATTAAATGTCGTTGTTTCGGTGAATTATGTTGGATCATACAATAACAAACAGCCTTTTCTCTCGAACAAACTTGCTTGGAGGGTATTTTATATTTATATCTGCACTGTATATGATAAAACATTCTGGTAGCCTAGTGGTTAAGGTACTGGACTCTGGACCTGAGGCCCAAGGCTCAAATCCATCTCCCAAGCTGCCACTGTTGGGTTCTTGAGCAAGGCCCTTAAACCCCAACTGCTTGTATTGTAAGAATTGTAAGTCGCTCCGGATAAGAAGTGTGTCTGCTAAATTATGTAAATGTAAAACATGCCTATATACATTGGGCACAGAAAGTATTCAAACCTCTTTAAATGGTTTACTCTGTTTCATTGCAGCCATTTGCTAAAATCAAAAAAGTTGATTTTATTTCTCATTAGTGTACACTCCGTATCCCATCTTAACAGAAAGAAAAAGACGTCAAATATTTGCAAATTTATTTAAAAAAAACCCCAGATAAACGGAAATATCACATGGTCATAAGTATTCAGACCCTGTACTGTGACACTCATATTTAACTCACAAGCTGTCCATTTCTTCTTATCCTTCTTGAGGTGGTTCTACTCCTTCACTGGCGTCCAGCTGCGTTTAATTGAACGGATTGGATTTGATTAGGAAAGACACACACCTGTCTATATAAGACCTGACAGCTCACAGTGCATGTCAATGCAAATGAGAATCATGAAGTCCAAGGAACTGCCCAAGGAGCTCAGACAGAATTGTGGCAAGGCACAGATCTGGCCAAAGTTACAAAATATTTCTGCAGCACTCAAGGTTCCTAAGAGCACAGTGGCCTCCGTAATCCTTACGTGGAAGAAGTTTGGGACAACCAGAACTCTTCCTAGACCAAATAACCTGAGCAATCATGGGAGAAGAGCCTTGGTGAGAGAGGTAAAGAAGAACCCAAAGACCAATCTAGCTGAGCTCCAGAGATGCAGTAGGGAGATGGGAGAAAGTTCCACAAAGTCAATTGTCACCACCAGTCGGGGCTTTATGGCAAAGTGGCCCGACGGAAGCCTCTCCTTATTGCAAGACATATAGAATTTGCCAAAAAAACCACATGAAAGACTCCCAGACTATGAGAAATAAGATCATCTGGTCTGATGAGACGAAGACCGAACCTTAATTCTAAGCAGCATGTATGGAGAAAACCAGGCACTGCTCATCACCTGCCCTGTACAATCCCAACAGTGAAACATGGTGGTGGCAGCATCATGCTATGGGGGTATTTTTCTGTTGCAGGGCAGGACGATTGGTTGCAATTAAAGGATAGATGAATGCGGCCATATTGTGTGTACACGATAGCAAAGTACAGACATATCCTAGAAGAAAACCTCTTCCAGAGTGCTCAGGATCTCAGACTGGGCCGAAGGTTCACCTTCCAACAAGACAATGACCCTAAGCACACAGCTCAAATAACAAATGAGTGGCTTCTGAACAACTCTCTGACCATTCTTGACTGGCCCAGTCAGAGCCTTGACCTAAACCCAATTGAGTATCTCTGGAGAAACCTGAAAATGGCTTCCTACCAATGTTCACCATCCAACCTGACAGAAGCAAGGAAGAATAGCAGAGAATCCCCAAATCAAGGTGTGAAAAACTTGTTGCATCATTCCCACAAAGACTCATGACTGTACTAGC
>JAUZST010009982.1:0-12670 GCA_034779995.1 Parotocinclus haroldoi | reverse complement strand
GTGTGTGTGTGTGTGTGTGTGTGTGTGTGTGTGTGTGTATATATATATATATATATATATATATATATATATATAATTTGAATTTAATTCATTCATTTACTATCTTACACTTAATCCACACGGGGTCGCGGCCCAGCTAGTGCCTACCAGGCAACTCTGGGCGCAAGGGCAGGAACAACCCAAGACGATGCACCAATCCATCGTAGGGCACACACACACACACAGTCACACACTAAGGGCCACTTTAGAGACACCAATTAACCTAACACACATGCCATTGGACATCTGCTATGAGAGTACCCAGACTAAACCCACACAGACACGGAGAGGACATGCAGACTCCACACAGAAAAGACCCAGGCTATTCCACCCTGGGATTGAACCGGGACCTTCTTGCTGTGAGGCAGTGGTGCTACCCACCGAACCCCAGTACTGCCTTACAATTTGAAATGTTTTGCCAAAATGTATGGACCATGCAAAAATACTAAAGCAGTCGTACCGCGTCACACCAAAAGTCACCCAGATCGTTTGGCCCTCTGCCACCTTAATGCAGGGAAACGACAACGCTCCTGTGTTCTATATTGCATAAAGATCATCTGTGGCAGGCATTGCATCTCATTATGACATGCAGCATCAACTCCTAAACTGTTCAGGAAGTCAGCAAGCCTTCTGAGTGACAAAATGGCCCATCAATAATGAGTAAAGGCTGGAGCACAAATTGGAGAGCGATAGGAACTGGTGATCTGTAGAGAGTCATGAGGCTGCGGGCCCCACCATCAAGGCGAGCCTAATGCCTCTTTGAAGCCACATGGATGCATAATGGATGGTGATGAATGTTTTATGGAGACGGAGGACTCAAAGTGCTCGGCTCCTTTTTAACCAGGTTAAAAAAGCAGGTCGAGATCAGATGGGTGTAGTCGACTAAAGCTTTGGTCTAGAAATGCCATCTGAGGAAATATTGCGTAAGACGATTTATTAACATGGACTTGCGTCGATATGTGAACACCGGGCTAGCAGGACTCCCTTTATCGATTGTTTCGACTGGGAAATGTCCACCTTTTTGTAATGGTAACAATGTGTCAGGGTCATGGTGGGGCTGAACCTCATTCCCATTCCCTAGCGCACACTAAACTTTGTGCCCGTTGACCAACACGTTTCATAAACCTATCATTTGACCTTATAACTTGGAACAGCCATTCCCATCAACCTTTATCCAGTGATATCAAACCCATCAACCTAGTTTAAGTCTGGATGCCTTCTTAATGGTCTGTTCTGGCCAGCTAGGGGATTCTGGCTGTGCCTGATCGAGGTGTGCATGGCAGTGGGATCATCCTGCGGGGCTCCAACAGTGTCACATGCAGCCTGATACTCCTACGGTCTGAATTCGCCTTTAGGACAGGCTCCAAAGCTAATTGTGACCCAAAGCACAGCACTCTGTTTCACCCTGTGTATTTAGGGTCACAGAAGGTCCAGAGGCTGTCCTGGAGTTCACTTGCTGCAGGCAGAGGTACACCAGTCTATTGCAGGGTTCGATAACCAGAGCACACAAAGCTCATGTCCCAAGTCCAGCCCAGGGTCCAAACGCAGGTCCTAAGGATCTTCACAAAGGCTGCCCTAAATTACAGGTGCACTGTCATTTCTTATTATTCCATAAACCCTCACCACCCAACGCACCATAATGCATGAGCAAATAAATGGGCTTGAAATCATTTTGTCTAGACACGTGAGGATCGACCATGGCTGCCTGAACACTGATTTGAGACAGAAGATGCATACTGTGGAGCGTATTGCATTTTCACCTCGGCCAGCACGTTTGATGCCTGCCTTTGATGCGGTGCACGAAGCGGCATATCAATATCTGTCTGCGAGAGAAGAAAGATTGGATCTGCACTTGACTCGCTGATTTGGGAGGTGTAAGGAAGCGTCTCGTCTGTCTATTTACAATAGTCTTCCATTAGATTAATTGCACGGTATAACGCGTTGTGGCACGACGACTCTGAAGGAAAGATGAAAATCAGCATCGCTAAGAAGGAGCTGCAAAATGAATTTATCGACGAAAATCATGGAGTGTGAAGTTCCGAGCCGATGCGTGGTGTCACTTACATCTTCATTGTGTTTTTACTGAAGTACACTAGAGTTCAGGTTTAATGGTTAAATAGGAGCTAGGAGACAGTGTGCATGTTTGTGTTAGTACAGGTACTGTAATGTTTCATTTGAAGCAGTAAGGTTAATTAAGCACAACATGAAAGCAGTCTTTTACTGCACAATACAGTAAAGCTCTAATATCTTGGTAACTTTTATAAGATTTGAAACACGTACTGAAAATGGAAAATAAACTAGAATGATATTCATTCATGCATTATTTTCCGCTTAAACCACACAGGGTCGCGGGTCAAGGGCAGGAACAACCCTTTATGGGACGCCAATCCGTCATAGGGCACACACACACACACACACACATGCACACAAAGGTCCACTTTAGAGACATGCCTTCAGACTGTGGGAGGAAACCGGAGCACCTGGAGTAAACCCACGCAGACAGAGGGAGGACATGCAGACTCTACACGGAAAGGACCCAGGCCGCTCCACCCTGGGAGTAAATCCGGGACCTTCTTGTTGTTCTAAATTCTATTTTCTGTCAGCAGGTGCCACAAGGTTTCTTACTTTTCTGTCATTCGACGCATTTAAGGCGTTTTGATTTCATAATAAACACTGCTCACAAAAATCAGGGCACACTGAAGTATCTCATAATGAAATATCTCCTACCTATTATAATTTTAGAACCTCGACCGGTAAACCATAACCTTAATCGGATTAACATTAATATTTTAATCTACGTCCATAACCTTTAATCCACAAAACAACCCCTTCGTGCAAAATAGTTCAGCAGGGGCGTAAGCAGAACCACTTTCTCAGGCACATGCCCCAATAAAATGTGTCTGTACCCCACTGAAAATACGGGGGTTAAAAGTCAGTTTTATCCTGGATTGCTGAGCAGAGCTACAGGACGTGAAACGTAAACACACAGCAGGTACTACATTTCCCATAATGCCGGTGCATCTTTCCGAACGACTGAACACTTTTAGTCAGAGCTTGTGTATTTCTCATGGAGAAATGGATAATGGATATCGGGAAATGTAAAGGAAAGTTAGCCACGCTGCAGGTTAGGTAGTGATTACTCATAGATATATTTAGTTAATATTATTATTAAAAATATGAATTTAGTTAATTGGTACTTGTGTTATATCAATTCAACTCATGTTTAACAGGCTTATTTTGATGTATCCAGCAACCAAAGGGGTGAAGGTATGCCGTATTAATTTACCTGTGTGCCCCAGTACAATAATTAGTGTAGAAACACACTTGTAGTGTACACAAATCAAACCACTTGTTAACTCTTAGAGAACCAGTTGTGATTTATGTCTATTTATGACCCTTTTCAGATATGGATGTTTTCCCCATTATTTTTTTAACCCAGTCCCACCATACCCGGGCCGCACCAGAGTGCAGTAACTCCCTCAATCATTCAGTTATCAGGAGACAATGTGCCTCCAATAACTTACCTCTGAGGACTCATTATCTTAAATCTATTTTATTATTTATTTAAAATGTTATTATTAATTAATTTTTGTTATTCATTTACATTTTGTTATTTACTTAATGTTGCTATTACTTTAACATCTAGGCCACCCAAGGAGGTCACGTCTCCTTTTGAGGCTTGGTCCTCCCAAGGTTTCTTTCTTCTATATTTTTTTAGGGTTTCAGAGAGTTTTTCCTTCCCACTGTCTCCCTAGACTTGCTCAATTTGGGATTGGATAGATAATATAATATTGTAAAGCTGCTTTGAGACAATGCTCCATTCTAAAAAGTGCCATAGAAATAACTTTGACTTTTTTTTATTTATGGACCTCTTACACATTTGGTTGCTGACTGCTGTCCGAGAAACATCTGCTTCTTCATCTGGACGGATCTCAAGTTAATTGGAAACTCTCTTCCCCAAATAGGCGGCTCATAAAACGCTTCAAAATAGAATCTCCCATAATTAAATATCCTCTAATTTTTGTGAGCAGTGTAGAATTAGTGTAAGGCAAATAATAAGCGATCACTCTGTTTGTATTTACCAATGAAGTCATTAAATAATCATATCCATAACTCAATATTCCAGCTTCTAATAATGTCTGGACACCGTGGGATTAAGTTTTGAGGAGTGATATTGATGGCAGATCAAACGGTTCTGTTTTTTCCCCCTTGTGTTTACCGAGAGTGCCAATAAAGTAATCATTAAAAATTGAACCCATAAATCAGCGCGCTGGCTCATAATTTTTAAACTATGAATCTCAGACATGTTTCACTGTGCAGTAGGTGTAGTTCTTTATTAGGCTTTTCTTCTTTCATGTTGACTCATCCTTCTGCTGTCAGCTGGAGGCACTTGCTAAATACAGGCTCGGATTGTTTCTGTGTGTTCTGCTGATGGATATAGAGACAAATCAAATCTTAATCAACTGCTGGCATTTTTAAATGGCAGATCACGATCTCTGTGCTTCCCACAGCGGTTTGGATGGAAATTATGCTAACCCAAATTTAAACCTAAAAATGCACACTGCCTCCTGAACATCTTGCATAAACTCCTGGTGAAGGTGAGACTGGTCAGCCCATAATTCTATCACTAACTCCTCCTGAAATATCTCCAGATGTTCCCTAAATCAGCCATATATATACATCTAATAGCTCCAGCAGGTCCTGGGCATGCCGTTGGGTTTCGGTCATACCTGGAGCAGCTCTACCATGAGCCAATCAGGGTTCCAATTGACATCAAAGCAGTGTCTCTACTCCAAGCCTCCACCAGATTAATAAGCTCTTCACCTTGTAATGGAGAGTAAACCCTGCTCGAGTTTGCTTCTAGTTTCCTGTTTTCCTTTCGAGCCCTGTTTGTCTGCGTCTTTTCCTTTTTTCTTTCCCATTTCTTGTCCTTCCTATCATCTTTACACTTTGGTAAGGTGCACCTACGTGTCCCTGCACCTATCTTGTACCGGTGCTGTCTCTTTCCCAGAGCTTGTTTATTCCACATGCAGAGTTCATCACTCATGAGCCATACATGATTCTTTAGCCTGCTTTGGTCTCAGTTCCTGGCACCTTGGACTTTATTGCTATCCTGACAGCCCCACCACGTGCCTGTAACGGCTCTCGGCGGACTCCCGCCACTGATCTGATCTGATCTGAAGCCAAAGACAGTCCGTCTGTTGGTTCTGTTTCAGACCTGTACCTGTTCTCCATACAGGTTCTGTGTGCTTTAGAGGCCTGCATTTAACCTGTTCGTTATTTATACAGGTACTCTCTGATTTACATTGGGAACACATAATGGGATACATTTAGACAATGAGTTAATTCATTTGAACGTATATTAAGAATTTTAATTTCATTAATATCATTAAGTACAACCATGACTTTTCCTCACTTCATTTCCCAGCATTCATCACTCCAGCCACCTGACTCCCTACATCATGCACTGCCGACTTCCTTATCTAAGTGCTAGAGAGTACTACGTATCAACAGGTTCGTAACTCAGAGTATGGTTTTTGCTGAATGTGTAATGTGTAATGTAATCTATTATGATGTCTCATCACAATAGCATAAGTCAGGACTTCCTGTAAGGGCGTCGCCCATTCTTGCGTTCTACATCCGATCCTGAGCTTGTCCTTGACTTGCACCCAAGCGTGTCTGCCACTGCCTCTGTTCTTGGTCTCTCTGTCTCTCTCTTTCTCTCGAGTTCTTAGTTCTGTTGAATAAGTTCCTTGTTTAATTTCTATCCTGTGCCTGGTCCATTTTGTGACTCAGTGTTGGTTCCAGCAGAAAAATAAGTGCATTTGCGTACCTGCTCTGCTTTTGGCGCATTCCCACAACACATACGCGTTACCTCATTAAATCTCTCCACTGCATCTGTTTAACATCTACCTGCTCTCTTTTTCCGTCACTCAGAAACAATATTTCCCATTTCACGCTTTTCCAAAACACTGTTAGCTCGTTCCTTTTGCCTGGCTCTCTGTCCATGTTTGTCTATTGTTGAGAAGAAATGTTTCTTTTCTGTAAAACTGTATTAACATGGTTCATTAATAATGATAAGGAATGAACTGATGTTTTATCCAAAGCAACATATTGTGTTTGCACAAATTTTAATCACACATATGATCCACCTAAAAAGGGTTTAAAACAAGATAAATGAGCTCTGAAGCGATGTGCCTGGCATTCCAGCTGTTATTTCAGCAGCTTTTTCTTGTGCCTTTTGAGTTCTTTTCGATTCAACCTTATTCCAAAACTAATATTTGTTGTTTAGGAAGATTAGACAGAATTTACAATGGAACGACTGTTTAATTACTTATTATTAATAACTTTATGATAGTTGAATGTCTTACTATATGAGACGAGGCCTAGAAAATTAGATCAGTTTGGATTTGCTGTTTAAATTCGCTGTTTGAACTCTATTAAAAGTCTCTGTTTGAACTTTCTGTTTAAACTCACAGTTTAAATTCAAGGATCTCAGATTTTCAGTCAAGCTAGTGTTAAACTCGCTGTTGAAAACCGTTGTTTGAATTTTGAAATTTTCGCTGTTTGAACTCTGTTAATACTCCTTAGAACTTGCTGCTTGAACCCATTGTTTCAATTCGCTGTTTCAATTCTCTGTTTGAACTCGCTCTTTGAACTCAATTAAAATTCTCTCTTTGAACTTTCTGTGTAAACTCACAGTTTGAACCCGCTGTTAAGCCTTGTTTGAACTTGATATTTGACCTTGCTGTCCGAACCATGATTTAAATTTGTTTGATCTTGCTTAGGAGAAGCGATACCTTAATTTTCTATCTGCTTATATGTTTGTTATGAGTTGAATCTAAATGAATGTTAATGCAAATCTAATTCAGGTTCCCGTTAGCCACAGTGGCCTCCAGTGAAAAGCAAACATTAGACAAACTGTTAACCTGTTTTACCTTGCGGCTCCTACTGGTCTCACTCACAAAAAAGACACAGGGTGTGAGGAGTTTCCAGCAAACACAAGCATCAACTCACACTGAAGCCTAGTTACTGTGTTGCCATGGCTACGCCCCGCCGCTGTCCTCCTGTGGTAGATGTTTCAGGGGATTTTATGACACGTGGTACATTGTATGGGCTAAAAACAAAAGCAGCTGGTCTCTATTTAGGAACGGTGTTCTCAACTGAACATCAGCCAAAGCTGCGTGAAAAGAGTATATATATATATATTTGTCTTTTTCAATCTTTTAACCCAATCTTTCATGTTTAGTGTCACTTTGGGGTCTGAGGTCTGGTCTTTAGGGTCTGGTACCTTTCCCACAGAACAAGCGAGCCTAAGCATATCCTAAAGGGGAGTGGTGGTCCATCACAGACATCACAGCATCACATGGTGGACCTGGTTCCCCATGGTGGTGGGCTAGCGTATTAGGCTGCTTAACCCATTCCAAGCAACTCAGTCATTTTTTTTTTTTGCAGAGGAACAGTATTGCATTTATACCATATTGGATTTTGTATTTATATGTCCTTATAAAATCTGTCCAGAATCACAGAAGAAAATCACCAAAGTGGCCTTGCCTCCCCTCTGTGATGATCTCTGTCTGGTGTGTTATGTTTGAGGCTACTGTGAAATCCAGTGGGAGCAGTAATATTGATTGCGAGCACCCAGCACACACTTTCACACACACTCTCTTTGTTGAGGTTGTTTTGTTTTTACACTCAAACTGTGTTTGAAAAAAAAACAGGAAAGGAATGTGGCCTTCTAACAGCCGATGTGTTTATACAATGCAACTGTTAAAGCATCAGAGACTTTTTCACTAATGGGAGGGAGGAAGAATATAAAAAGAGCAAAAGGGAAAATGTAACGAGAATACGAAATAAATGAATGGCTAAAGACTAAGGAGATGAATAGCAGTTTAAAAATCAACTGTAAAACAGACAGAAAAGAAAAGACAGTGAGGAGGTGAAAAAGCGAAAAGGCAGGATGCAAGGGATGGGGAGTAAGAAAGTACAGAGAAAGGGAAGATGGGGAGTAAGAAAGGATTTGGAAAATAAAATGAAGGAAAAGGAAGAAAGCAACAATTGAAGGAACAGAAGGACTAAAAAATAAGAGGAGACTAAGGAAAAGGAAAAGAGGGAGAGAGGATGGAAGGAAGAGAAGAAAGAATTAATGTAGAAAGGAAGGATGGATGGATGGAAGGAAAGAAGAGAAGTGAGAAAGGGACAGCGGACGAGACGAAAGAGTCATGAAGAGAGAACGGAAAGAAAGGAAAGAAGAAGGGCAAAAGAAGAGAGAATAAAAAAGAAGGAAGAAAAAACACTCATAAAAAGAACAGAAGTGAGGAATGATGGAACGACGAGGAAGAAAGAGAGTGAGAAAAGAAAGGAAGGAAGAAAAAGTGAGGAGAGAAAAAGGGTTAAGGAAGAAAGATGGAAGGAGGGAAAAGAATCAAGAAAAGGACGTGAGGAAGGGAAGAAATACTCACAAATGAAGTGAAAAGGGAGGATAAAAAGAAGGCAGAAACCACAGATGTGAGGAAAGAACAGCGAGGAAGAAAGGTAGGGAAGAGAGAAAAGCAGGAAGAAAAGAAGTGAGGAAGAAAGAGGGAGAGAGAAAGGAGGAAGGGAAGAAACTCTCATTAATAGAGAAAGGAAGAATTGCAGCAAAACATTGAATTCAGAGAGAGAGAGAGAGAGAGCGAGAGAGAGAGAGAGAGAGAGAGAGAGAGAGAGATTTATCTGTATGTGCTTTTCAAACTCCATGCAAACTGTGTTTAAGAGAAACCACATAAGGAGTATGTTCTGAAAAAGCTACATGACCGAAATGATGCGCTATTAGCATGTCTACGCTGCATTACCAGCTAAGTTCAGGCACTGCTTAAACTTTTTCTGCAAACAACAATATTTCGTTGAATGGTTTATGGTTTCCCTTGTTCTCTTTCGTATTTATCTGATTATCTGATGTTCATATTGGACAGACTCTGTAACTACAGTGCTATAACTTCAACCTGAGCAAACACGGCCTTTATCAATTCACATTTTCCTCTGATATTTTCTTTATGTCTCTATTTTCTTCTCTCTCTTTCCATTTCTTTATCTCACACCCCCATCCTTTGTCCAATCCTGGCCTGGTTTAGCACTGGACTTTGTCCTCCTCAAACCAGTAAAGCTCTAAATCCCCTTTCTTCTCAGCAATCTTATTCAGCCGAAAGTATTTTACACTAGTATTAAACCCCCAAACCCCAACTCACTCTCCCTAACTCTGTAATGTCAGAATGTAACTGTTGGTGATTGGAATGTCTTTACTGCTCAAAAGGGGTCTGGATTAACGGATTAAGAAAACAGGAACAAAACAAAAAAATAAAGATTGAGAAGAGACTAGGATGAAAAGGATGCATGGACTGAGAGAAGTGTGTTGCTATAAGAAAAGAAAGAGATACATGAAGAAATGATGGAATGAAAGAAACGGAAGGAAGAAAGAATAAAACGACTGAAAGAACAAAAAAGAAATCAAATGCGAAAAGCAAAATAATGATAGAAAAGAAGAAACGGGAAGAAAGAACTGAAGCGGGGAAAAGGTTCAAATTAAAAGACACAAATAAACCAAACTAGAAGAAAAGAAGGATGGAACGGATAAAGAACACAAAGAGAAGATGATGGTTAGGTAAAAGTAAAAAGAAGAAACAGAGATGAAAGAGAAACAAGAAATGATGTAACAAAGAAACAAAACAGTCAGAGTGCTCGGTTATGAGTCTGTCATGTCACTGTTTTTTTTTTTTTTTTTACCTTTTTTTTCCAGTATATCTCGTGCCCAAACAGTAGCAGCAAGTTCCTCAGACCTACTGGTTTCAGCCTACATAAGTAGAGCTCTCCAGGTTCTGTTGGAGGCCCGAGGCTGGTTTTTGCCAGCATGTTTTATCGCATAATCCCCTGAAGTTCGAATGCGAGACGTCTGATTACCGGATCTACAGCCATTCAGCGTTTCTGAAAGGTGTCTAGTGCTCACCAGGCTTTAAGGTCACTTATCACTGATTTGATCCGTATTGATCCTTTACTTGCTTACACGCCGTTTGTTTTGTCTACGCCTAAATCTGCTTGTCTTTGCTGATCCCCAGTCTGATTATGCTTGTTTTTATGGGCGCCGGCTGAAGGCGATAAAGCGGCGCCCCGTGTGTATTATTTACAGCTCATTGGAACTTCATAAAGGCGAGGTTTTGCTAAAAGAAGGGCGGTTTCTGCTTATTGTTGGCTGTAGGTGGAATAATACTGACGGTTGTTGATTTCATTGTGGATTTTGATTGGATTTCGGCTTTGTTGCTGAGATTAAGCGAGTGACAGATTATCCTTCCCTCATTGTGTTCTTTTTCATTACATAAGTCGGGTTTGCGCGATTACCCCGAGGCCATGCATTACCATAGATTTTATGCGCTGACGTGTTCTTTTCTTATCGAGCTGCACAAGTTTGTCTTATTGCGTTGTTTCGCTCGAATCTACACCCACGCTGACACATTGTGCTCTTTTATTCTGATCAGTGCAAACGATTTTAGAAGTATTAAGACAGCTTAAGATCACCAAACCTAAGCTGAAAAAACCAAGGATGCACAGGACATTGGTTCCATTGGCATCTCTTCCATGCCAAGCTGGGACTAATGGTTATGGGTTAACTTAAGCTCTTGGGTGGGTTGTGCCAGTGGAAATATTGTAAAACTAACTATGGATTGGTAGAGCTAGCAATGGATCAAATGGAGGATTTTGATTGGAAGGGCCAGCCTTTGGTTCAGGTAAGATTAGACGCGGGTTTGTAAGAGCACTTTGTGTCATGTCGATGTCTCTTTTGTTCTTTTTTGATGGTATGGGTTGGGGTATGCATACTGACTGTGTTTACACCTGGCTGAGAGTCGATCACAATGCGAGCTTCTGCAGGTGGTCTGAACAATTCAATCATGCCCTGATTGCACAGCTTGGTTTTGCGACTCCACCTCAAGGCAGTTAAATGCCACATCATGATCGGACTGCCAAAAATGTCTCTCCTAATGCAGGGTGTAAAATTGGAGCCTGACCAAAAATCCTGCTCTCGGCTATTATAAAGAGTGGAGCTTTTACCTTGTTTAACGGCTGCTCTTATCCAGAGTGTTTCACAAGCAAGGCTTTGCTTTAAGAACTTAACAGTGGATACTTGACAGAGCTGGGATGTGACTTTAAGTCTCTGGTCAATAGTATACTCAATAACCCCTGAGCCACAACTCTAACATGTTTATAAACAACCTAGTGTTATCAGTACAGGTGTAAGCCGTGAAACAGGACATTGACCCTACATTACTATAGTTATGCAGTAATTTATTGTGAAATACAACATGAAAGCATTTCAAAAAATTGATAAAAAATACAAAGTTGAAACATCCCGAAAAGGATAATAAAAGAAACGTGATTGTGAGACTGCAATTTCTTTTTCTGCCAGCAGATGTCACTAGAGCTCGATCGTACCAGTTCTCTGTCACTCAGAGGCTTATACGGTGTATTTTATTTCCTATTATAATTCTTAAGACCTTAAAACAAACAGGTGTTGACCAGATGGTCTTTAAATGGCACAAAGCCTGACAGTAGTATTGATTTTAGTACTAGTATTAGCTCGTTTTACAATCCAGCACTGTCTCAAACCAGCTTTGCAAATTGAGATTATATTTTAATATCTAAATCCAATCCCAAATTGAGCAAGCCAGGGGTGACAGTGGCAAGTAAAAACTTTCTAAACATTAAGGGAAGAAAACTTGAGTGAACTTATATAACTTATATCAAACGGACCCGACCTGCTTGGTATAGATATTAAAACAGAAATAGTAAAGTGTTTTAGGTTAGGTTTGGCTTAATTTGCCTTATTGTTGGTACACCAGTAACTTTAAAAATGTAATAGTTTTATAAAAGTTATACAAATATATTTGGAGACCAGGGCAACACCTTGAACGCTTTGTCATGTTCCCCAGAGCCTTCCTGCTGAAACTGGCCACTGCCATTAGAGATGGCACTGGTATTTACTGGTGCACTTGGTACTTGGTAACAATGTTTTTGGTAGGTGGTATGTGTCAAAGCGACGTCTGTATGACGTCTGGATGCTTATTTGTATATATATATATATATATATATGTGTGTGTGTGTGTGTGTGTGCTGTATATCATCTTTTATCCACACTTCAACGAACATTTGTTCTTGTTGAACAAATCTATTTTCAAACGTAAACTCTTTCCACACTAACATGTACGATCACTGCTCCGATCCGCCACACTTTCGGGAGGTACAATGACGCAGAAAGGGCTTAAAGTCAGTAACAGATGGGCGAGGCGGTATCCTTAGGAGCGAGAGCATGTATTGATTGAGCATGTAGGATGGATGAGGGAGTGCTCAGGAGAAGCGCTTCACTTGAGCATCAGCAAATAATAAAGACACCCCTAAGGCAAGAGCAATTAAAGGGCTTCAATTTGAGCTAACAGCTTTAATTCATTTCCAGCATGAGTGAACAAACTGAGGGGAGGCAGGCCAGTAACTCAGGCTTTCAATTACTGCTTTAACCAGTGCCCTCAGAAACACACACAAACACACACACACACACACACACACACACACACACACACACACACACACACACACACAAACACACACA
>JAUZST010009981.1:0-12670 GCA_034779995.1 Parotocinclus haroldoi | reverse complement strand
TGTGTGTGTGTGTGTGTGTGTGTGTGTGTGTGTGTGTGTGTGTGTGTGTGTGTGTGTATGTGTGTGTGTGTGTGTATGTGTGTGTGTGTGTGTGTGTATGTGCGTGGATAAGATGTTTTGCTGTGTCACTGTGGTTCACATGTGATATTAGCTCCTGACACATCACTTTGATTGTAGTTAACCCAGAAACTCATCTCATCACTATCAACTTTTCCCGCTCTCTCTCTCTCAATTTGGTCTTCAATTCCCCCTCTTACTACCATGTTCGTTTCCTTCTTAGCTGGCTTCATTTGCAGCTTTTTACCTTTTAACTCCTCTCTCTGCATCAACCTTGCTTTTCTTTTCTTCAAGAAGATCAATTTAGCCCAACACGATCCTCTGCTGTGTGCGCCTAATTCTTAGACTCTCACACAGCTCGCCATTGTGTCATAATCGGTGTGAAATTGATTTATGGCTCCTTTTCCACCCCTCTAAACAGCTGTTGAGTGATGCCTTCTGTCATAATCACTCCACGCTGCCGTTCTTCGCTGTCTCTATGATGCTCCTCTCATGTGAGCCTCTTCACGCACAGTATAGTTGATGGAATTTCGTCTCACATTTATAACATGATATCTGAGTAGAGTTCCAGTGTCCTCTCTCTCTCTTTCTTGCCACATCCCCCACCCCCCTTCTCGCTCGCTGTTCACTTCTTCACTCACTCTCCATCTCTGGTTTTTGTGGCTTCAAACAAGTCTGCATTATTAATGCGAGTTTTACTAATTCATCTGAACGGAGCAGTGAGGAGAGCGATACAGACAGGAAGCTGGAAAGAGAGAGAGTTGGGTGAGTGAATGTGTACGAATAACAGGGATGTATAGACCTATTCTCAAAAGTTGGGTCATGGAGCAGAGCTAGCTGTACCAATCTGACGACCACCGAGCCAGACACACCTCATCAATTATGAAGGTGGGCGACATTTTCTGAGACTATTTTTTTGTGGTTTAGCAGTGTGGATTGACTAAAGTTTTCCTTCTTGCTGTCTTACAGATGAACAAGAGCAATGATAAATTTGTGATAGCAATCCTAAAATAAAACTCCAAAGAATTTAAGCCAAATGTAATGTCTATCCTATTTGTACATGTGATAAATGTGTATAATAACTGAAATGTACTCTTGTGTTGTACAAAGTGGAGAACTTCTTGTTCATTTATAATGCAAGTCTCATGGCAGTTGCTGGAGTCGAAAACATTTAGATAAAATGTTTTTGTAGAATGCTTTCATGAATTCTTCAGTCATTGGCACATTAAGCTCTGTATAATTCATATCTTTCAACGATGTAACTATAAGAAAATAAGTGGTTAGCAATGTTTCCCTTTAGGAAGTTAAATACACACATTGCTTATAGCTTGTATAGCTTGCTTGTAGCTCGTAGCTTGACCAGTGGCTTTGAAACACACAGTAGAGACAGTAGGTTAAATACACATGAGGGTACCAATCAGATACATCATTCAGCTAATTAACCCTGTGATTTGCGCTCCATAATTGCTCCCATCATTTACAACCTTGATAATCCAAATCCTCACCTGCCCTAGCTCTGTTCATTGCAACAGGACTTGTTCCCTGGTTCATTTTCCACAAAGTAATATGATTACAGTGGGTTCTCTGCTTTGATTCAAAGGGACTGTGCTTCCTGGAACCTGAGACTAAGTGCCGGGTGACTTACTCTGATAGTTACTCTGATAGACGTGTTGATTACCCAATGGCTGTTTGAAATTAATAAGAATAAATAAGATTTGGGGTGAGTGGTGAAATGGGTTTAGTAAAACATCCACAAACTTTTAAGTATTTTCTTGTCAGAATAATATGTAATGTTCAGTACTGTGCAAAAGTCTAAGTCCACCATTCGAAACGATGTTTTACCAATGATAAGCTCATATGGAACATTTAACATCATTGTTAAAGATCAGACCTAAACATTTCAAGCTTAGATTTAAGAGTACATAATACTCCTTTCCACTGAACTCCAATCCAATCTTTTTGCGTTTTGGAATGTTTTGGCCTTTTCACCTTGTTCCCATTCTGAAAATAATATTTCTTGACTGCTAGCTTTCCAGACAGACCATTCAGCTTGGTGCCATTCCGGTGAAACTGTAAGATGCTACTATTGTTCAAGTGTAGGTGGAGGCTAGAGCCTATCTAAGCTAATGGTGGCCTAGGACTTTTGCACAGCATCGTAAGCCTATGTGGGAATGTTTTTTATTTTATATTTATACTCGTAAAAGTAGACAAGTACACTTCACTATCTTAACTTTTCCTTTCTATATCAGAAATAATAGTGTATCTCTGGTCATGCATGGATACAGAAAAACCTTTGGGAAATAGTAAGTAATTGTTTTTTCTTTACTGTTTTACTCTTGGCTTTAAAGGCATTATAAGCACAAAACTATATATCTGTGATATACCTTTTATTTGCCTTATTCAAAGACTTTTAGTGTTAGAGTGAAACATAGAGTGCTGTATCATTTATTCTAGTGTCACTAACTATGCTTTGGCTTTCATTTAAGTTGGCAAATTGTTAAGGATTTCATCCATAATAATCATACCCATGCTCCAGATCCTGTGGATAGATTTTAGGTTGAAAAATGCTGTATTATTCCATTAGACAACACCCTCTATCAGAGTTGTAAAGCTAAAGTGAGCTCACTGTCAACATAATTCAGGATGTGGATGTAGCCGGACAGATTATAGGTAGACAGCTATCTCAATGGAGCTATCGCCTATGCTTCTTGCTTCTCCTCCTCCTCTCAACTGAGGAGCTGAGGAGGTCGAGCACTACCCCTGAGGCAGAACTCCCAGTGTCCAAATCAGATAGGTCGTGCTGAATGTGCAGAAGCTGTCAGGTGCTATGGCTCATAACATGAGTTAGTGCAGCTATCATTGTACGCGCGAGTGTGTGTGAGAGAGAGTGTGTGAAAGGAAATAGGTAGGGAGGTAAGGATAGTGAGGTAAGGAAGGACCCATAGCTATGTTCCACCAAAGCCCAGCTCATACATTACTAATGCTCTGAGCAATACATGTCTCATTCATAATAGATAACCCCTCCTGCACCTGCAATGTATATCATACACACTATAAAGAGGTCAGCCATTCACTGGTTCGGTGTGTGTCTTGGCGTCGAGCTTGTTGGACTCTAGGTGGGCAGGGCACAGTCTCTATAGAGACCAATCTGTAAATCAGCAATCAGGCCCACTGCAGCATGGCATGCTTTGCCACACCTAGCCATCCCTCCTCCCAATCTCATTCCACCTAAACAGTCGCACACGCCTTCTCTTGCTTCCCCCCAGTTCATGTCTCATAGCCTCTTTCACTTGCGGGAATTTACGGTAATTGAGAGCAGGCAAAACTTGCCTCATATGGTGGAGGGGAAAATTGCCTATGCCGAGCTGTAAATTAACTAAGCAAAAGGAGATTCAGAAATAACGTCTGCTCTGCAGGAATTGAGCATTTATCAGGTGGAAAAAAAAGCATTTATCAGGTGGAAAAAAAGCATTTATCAGGTGTTCAGTGGAAAAGGACGAAGCCAGGCTGCAACGGCCAGCTGGGCATTGAGGGGCAGACTGAGCGGTCCGGCTGGGCATGGCCATTTCCACACAAAGCTAATGCGGTGGTGAATAGGCCTTCACAGCTCGGATGAAACCTGGCTAACTGTAGCCAGTTTTAGGGGAACAGATGCCTGGCTCCATTTCATTTTACACCACACTTGCAGTTTTATATCACCCCACCCCACCTCAACCCCTCCACCTCAAACATGATCCAAATCAATTAGGCAATGGAGTTGACAAAAGGGGGGTATTTGGATCCTCACCCTTACAATATGGTGGAAGTGAGTGTTTTTAGCCGGGAGTGTTGATAAGAGGGAGGCGACGAAATTGAGTGGGGTTTTTTGACACCTTCAAACACTGATTTCATAGCTGTATGTATGTATATCCCTGGTGTTTTGTTGTTCCGAAGATGAAAATGCTAAAGTAGTTGATCTGAATCCCACATCAGTGTTATAATATATATAATAAAACATGTTGAACTGTTTGAACCGAAGGCACTTGCTTCTGTTTGGATGTGTATGTATGTGCATGGATGTGCACAGAAACCAAATGAACTGAGGATCTAAGCCATGTATAATTTACTGCATTTTTATTTACCTCATCAAACAGCTGCCACCAAAACTCAGATGCCAAATGTGAGCAGTTCGTACCATTGAAAACAGGCCACTGAGTAAAAGTCTGCTTTATCCAAGAACTGTGTTTAAATAATGAAGCTTCAATGACATGTAATAGAGGGAGTTGGGGTCTATAAGTGCTGAATGCATGCAATAACCCGAGGAGAACTCAATTTAACAAACCACCTCCCATAGAAATAATCATGCTTTAGGTTTTCTCTATCTAATCTTGTGGCATTTACCCATTTAAATATTGTTTTTCATTTAAATTCAAGTTTCATAGAGGTGCCAGAATAGCCAACATCAAAGATAATGAGTTACAGTGACGTGTTGGTTAATGTCTCTCATTTAGTGTTTGTAGCCCATTTATAATTATCTTATGACAATCATTAAATTAAGTTAGAAAAGCATCATCATGAAAACAGTTTAGTGTGCTCAAATCTGGTTAAAACCAGAATTTATTTGCGTAATGGTCATTTTGTGTATAGATGTTTTCTACACATGTTTTCTCCCCAGCATATCATATTAACATTTGAAAAAGTGATAACCTAAGCGTCGTTTATATTTCAAACATTAAAAGTTACAAGATGGTCAGACAGCCACAAGACAAGGCGGTCCAGAAAAGGTCATTTATAAGGATAAGCATTTGAACAGGTTTGGCTGGGACCTTCGAATTGTGTTGCTGAAATAGTAGAGCTCCATAAGCTTTTGTCTATTTAGTGTATGTAATGTATGTTCAATTAATATATTTTGCATCAACTGATAATCAGGTAACAAAACAGATTGGCTGGTCAGGTTTTATGATCTGATTTGCATAATACATTCATTTCATAAATGAGGTAAATAAGTGTATGAGATGTATTTATCCACCTATAAAATGCATGTGGTTGTAAATTTAGAAGATTGTTTTTTTTTTTGTTTGCAGACCACAAGTATTAGACCATCCGATCATGACTGGCTGTTTTAGCAATGCAATAATGACCATCTGTAACATATTGTGAATGATTGGACCCAAATATTTCAAGATGAGATTCATCACTCTATAATACTATTGTACACTCTGTGAAAGCTTTAGCATGTCTTAGCCTTTTCACCCCGTTCTGTTTGTGAAAAACTGGTTGCTACCCATCCAAAAAACATTCCTGAGCAAGTTTTGTTTGACTGTAGAAGGGTCAACTTGGCACATCACTGAAGCTGCCTGACACTGCCATTACTCAAGTGTCAAGATCACATTAAATACCTATAGAAGGTTTGGAATTTTTTTATCAGATTTTTTAAAATACTGACACTTCCTGTATTGTACAAATGTGCTGTAATTTCAGCACATGCTGTATTCTAATAATGTCACTGAGAAGATATTAGATATGGTCATTATACCATTGCTAAAACAACAGTATATATAATCGAATGATTACCTAAGACATTTCCAAATTACTGTATATAAACAAGCTACCTAGCACACTGCACATAAAATGCATATTTACAGTTATATGCTGGAGTAACACATCTGTCTGTCTTTAGGGGCTGTTTTTATATAGAGTGTCATAAATTAGTTTTGAACATATTTTGCCCAGAGCTGCTGAGAGTTGCGATTCTTTCTCACACCAAAAACTGTGAGACTAATCTCTCTCTATCTATTCAGCCAGCTTCATGATTAGGCAGAGAGCACAACATGTGCTTAATACATTACCACTGCCTGTTTACTACCGTGCCCCATTGTTTGATAGACATCTCTAACCTCCCACTGTTCGAACACACTATAAACTCTCCAGGTTTTGTAATGTCCTTTCTGGGAGAAAAAAGCTATAAACCAGACTTAAGGCTGACTGTATCACATACAATTATCTAAAATGTTCAGTCGGGCTCAGTGTGATTTTAGTTGACACGCTAATGAGCTGGTGATACTCTTGTCTAGCACTGCTCAGGTTACAGTCTTCTCGGGGGAGTCTACAATAAAGCCTGCTCTTGTTTGTGAAGTGTGTGTATCCATATGCTGTTGCAGTGCTTGTTTGTGTGTGTGTGTGTGTTAGTGTGTGTGCGTGTGTATGCATGTCTGCGTGTTCAGTGTTGGTTTTCTACTGTCAGGCCCGCAGTAAGTGTGTCACATCTGCTCCTCACTCCATTACAGAGCTGCACAGCTTTCTAATGGCTGTCCCTACACCTGTACACACACTGCGCTCCAATACCTCTCCCAGTGCTCTCTCTGTAACTGCACATTCAAAACAACGTTGCAGGCATAAACACACATGTGCGCACGAGAACGCTCGAGCTACTCCCCTTAACTCTCATTTCTTAGGATGAACTCCCTGTTTGCTAATTTTCCCCTTTTGCTATAATAGTCTGAAAAATTAATGAGCTCCTCCAAGGGCGAAATACTGTACCAGTTAGCGGATGAATATTTTATTTTACATTAAACTCTGAGCAAGCACGTGAAAACAGGGTGGACTTCCTTTTCGCAGAGTGCCGGTGCCACAGTTTTTAATAGTTTTCTTGCAGGAAGATTATCCCATTACTAATGTGGGTCTCTTCTTCATTCTGAGAAGATCTCTTGTTTGCTGCTCCATGGATTGTTTCAAATGATGCGACTGGTTTGTCTTGAAGTCTTGTGTTAATAAATAAGTGAGCAGTGAAAAATTAATTGTGCTTAGGAGCAGGTGAAGAAGCTGAATGAAGATGGGACAGGGGGAGGGTTGTTTGTTTGCCTTTACTAAGCAAACATGTTCTCTGTGACCTCCATCTACTGTTCCTTCTCATAATGTATGACCTTTTTTGTTTCTGAGGCACCTGGAGAAGTCTCCCATGAATGAGAGAATGAATCTGGCTTCACTTTGGTATTTATCCTTATATCAGACATGAAATCCACGATCAACTCTCTCTCTCTGGCTTCTCCCTTGACCGGTTCCGCTCCTTCACCCATCTTCCATTTTCTCAGATGTCCCTTTCAGCCTGTCTTGAAGGAAATTAATTTGATTGGGCAGAGTACTTGCCAGTCAATATTTTAGGCTAAAGATGCTGAAACAGGTGTAGGGCTGCAGCGGCTCATCCAACAGCCAACTGGAGACAGGCCAACATGTCTCTGCAGACTGAGAGAGACGGATGGGGGCTGGGAGGCTGTGACCTGTCACAATCCTGTCTCGCCACAGGTAATGAAATGAGACTGAGACGAGCACATGTCCTTACTCTTCAATGTATTTATACATTTGGCTGGACCTGGGCACCAATTCAATTTCCCAAAGTTAATAACCAAATAAAACTGGTGCAACCTAATACTGATTGTGTTTTTAAAAAAATCAATGTCCATATGCTCTGCTTAATACAAACAGATTACCATGACTCGGTCATATTTTGTAATTTAAATTAACTTCAATGTTCTTGCATGGCATGAAAGTGCAGCAGGTAGTGCTGGTTCTTCAAAACCGTAAAGACTGAAATTTAAGCCTGAGCTATGGTGACTGCTTGAGTGGAGTTTGGCATAATTTCCTTTGACCACATGGGTTTCCTTTTGGTGCCACCTTGACAACTTGCAAGCAGGTGGATTGGCTTCTCCAAATTCTCTCTAGGTATGAGCATGTGCATATGTCCAAAGTTACTTTCATGAAAAAAGGCTTGACAATCTACCACTCTCTGGCCACAAAAACTCTACGCTAGTCGTCATGAGTCAATATTGACTTCATCATGTGAAACAAAGAGCAAGATGAGATAAGTGCAGATGAAGCCTCAGACATGAAATACTTTTGGACTAGAGATAAAGATTTTAGGTGCCTTCAAAAAGAACCTTAAGAGACTGTTAATGCTTTGTCATAATTGATTTATGAACACTGCACAGACCAAAGATGCCTAAATGAACCAAACAGGTAGGGAAGTTTCAAGAACGAACCATAATTTCAGGTAATGTACAGTATTTCACAAAAGTAAATACATTTACACAAACTATTTTATTATATATTTTCATGGGACACAACTGAAGATAATTTTTATTCCTTCTTTATGTAGAGTAACAAATTCTATTTCCAAATTTAACACACCTAATTGGGCACACTTTGGCCATTTTCACTTAGGGGGGCACTCACTTTTGTTGCCAGTGATTTAGACATTAATGGCTGTGTGTTGAGATATTTTAAGGGCACAGTAAATTACACTGTTACACAAACTGTAGCCTGACCACTTTACATTGTATCAAACTTTCATATCTTCAGTGTTGTCCCATGAAAAAAATAAAATAAAATAGTTACAAAAATGTTAGGGCTGCACTCACTTTTGTGAGATACTGTTACTGTTACTTGGTTTAACAGTGATCAGACTAATGTAATTATGGCTACATTAAAGGGCTGTAATTGATTCCTTCATACCAAAGGACAGAATACTGAAGCGTACCCGCTTTATTTCATTATATGAGGTGTATTTGCCCATTAAACATCAGTACCACGGTCTTCTTTGCAGCATGCGTTCTTTTATGTGCATGACGGAGGAATTTAATTGTTAAACCTCTTTGTGAGATACCAGCTGGTAATAATATATAATAAGAAATCCCATGAGCACGTTTTGCCCAGCACACAGCATTGTTGTAGCAGTATGTGACCTTATTCAGTGTTTTGGTTCGATTTTAAGAATGTCACTTTGAACGCTAAGTGAACCAGGACTACAATGCAACAATATATCATTTTCTTCTCTGGTGCAGACCAAGTGCACCGAACTACAAATATGAATACACCCTAAATATAGATTTACATAGGCAAAGAAGGATACAATATTTATATTTAGAATTTCCGCTGGCAACTATGCGTACAACAAATAAAAGCTCGTTATAACGTTATAAGGAATATTGGGATGACCCAACATTCAGAATCAATATTTGTATTATAATAATGTAAATAATGTAATTAAATAGTTAGTACAATAGGCCAACAGGTTACTGCATACTACCATACTAAAGACTATGTCAGATTAGTAGCCAGCACCACCTAAATGTCTTCACTATTTCTTTCAGCCTGTGGATTCTAGTATGTTGTCTATATTTCATACAAACTGAGTGAGTGGTGCTTATTATTAAATCAGAATTGCATGGTGGTCCTAGCAACTGTGCACACAAGTGTGTTAACAAGGATTTAAATTGCAACTCTTCATGAATCGGAACCTTAGTGCTTTAAAGACATGTTTGGTCTATTAAGATCTTTTTTTTCTCCTTTTTTATGTATACACAGAGACAGTGGTGGTTAATTATCCTCCCGAAAGGAGATCCAGAGAATTATATCAGTTCATGCTGAGCGTCGTGCCCAATGGATTGTGTTCAGTGGACAAGTGAGCATGTGCCTGTGTGTGCATGCCATGCTCTGGGGTTGATAGGGCTGTCGGAGACACTCAGCTCCCACCTCAGGGACAAGGGTTTAGAGATGCTGTGATTGGTACTGGAGCTCTCTCTTGTAGGACAGGTCTTAATGTAAAACAGCAGGACAATAAAAAGACAATGGAGAGCCATGATAGCCTTGGCTCCCTACTGCGCTTTCTGAATGGGGTCGGGAATGGCAGTGCACACGATCGATGACCAGAAAGGAAAAGGGAAAAAAAAAGTGGAAGGTGGATGAAGTCTGCTGATTAGCAAGGTTGGCAGGCGGCAGTTGCACCTTAACTTCACTCAGTCTCTTTTGTCACTCTTTCTCTCTCTCTCTCCTTTATCTTTTTGTCTCTCTCACTCTTACTCTTTTGCGTTCTCTGTTCAGCAGCTCTTTTTCTCTCCTCAGACTTTGGGTACTGTTTGCCTGTTACTCCCCATGGCATTGCAGTGACATGGCATTTAATAGACTCCCTGGTGTGAAACAAACTACCTCAATTAATTCCTCAGCCTCGGCCCTGGCCTCTACTGAGACACTAACACCAGTAGCCCCTCTGGCTGTCAGAGTGTGTATGTGAAAGTGTGTAATAGAGACTGTGTATCAGAGGTTTGTGTGTATGAGAAAAAAAAGCTACTGATTTTTCTGGTATAATTCCACAGGTCTATTCTGAAATATACTCTTTCTTGGTATGTTTTTTCCTCTTCCTGTGATTTCTGATCGTTTTCCACAGGTTGCTATTTTTGGAAATTATTGTAGATGTATAAGTGAATTTTTCCAAAGCTGTGATTATAAACACAGAAGACTAATGCAACAGTGAGAGTGATAACAGATATTAATGCAAGTGCATCATAATGTCAGCACACAAAGCAAAATTCAACATTGAAGAAGTGCTTGGATTAAAATAGTTCTTTGGTCTCATCAGCCGTTTGCTTATCCAGCTCATATTGGAGGCAATGGAATTAGTAAGGCTCATTAGTTATACTAAGAAGATCATAATTTGTCTATTATTACTCTTTTAATTATTATCCTTTTAGTTAACACAACCACACAAAATACTCCATAGTTCGAACTTAGTGAGAAAACATACATATTTGGGCTGCAATTGTGCCGAGACATTTTTTAAAGTTACCACTAGCTATTAAAATATAATATCATGGTTATTTTTTATTTTATTTTTTTGGGAGGGGGTGTAATACCAGCAATATAAATGATTTTTGAATATTTGATAAAGGCATTCATTAAGAGAAAATAATGGAAAAAAATAAACAAATAAAGTCAAACAATGACGTGTTGCTGGACAATCTGATCCTATCCATGCCCCATCACTATCAGTGTGCTTTAGTAGACTTGTAGTAGACTTTAGTAGACACACACTCTTGTCCAGTTTGACATGCTTATGCTCCCCCCATAAATATATCACTTGCTAGTCAATCACCACAACTGAGTTTGCATCTTTTAGTCCTTTCATTTGATTTTCAGATGAACTGTTTAATGAAATAATAAAACAAAATCAAATCTTTTTTTAATAGTCATTTTGAAATATATTTTTCGTGAACGGTGTAGTGAAAAGTCCTATATTGCAGCCATCGGGGTGAATCATTTGCCGTTTCGAATATTACTGAGTGTGCAATAAGCATACATCCGCTCTTCATAATCATCATCTTCTCTCTAGGTTTCCTCCCACACTATGAAGTCATTTTGGCTACCTGTCAAAAGCACCTTTGTTCATTTTCAATTTTTTCTGCACCAGTGTGTATGCCCTAACGAGAGAGAGAGAGAGAGAGAGAGAGAGAGAGAGAGAGAGAGAGAGAGAGAGAGAAAGAGAGAGGGAGAGAGAGAGAGAGAAAGGGAGAGGGAGAGAGAAAGAGAGAGATGTACTGTACTGTGAGGTGTACTGTGTTATTTGACTCACATACCTGCTCACACACACCACACATACTTGACCTTGATATCTTGAAAACTAAGATGTAAGCCCAGGTTGTTGTTGATGTGTGTGGGTGTGTGTTTGTGTGTGCGGCTGTGGCACTGGTGGTGCTGGCAGGGCAGGTTGCACCCTATCCTGGGGCTTGACCATCTGGGCTTATTGACTGGTTGTTTAGCGATTCAAGGAGCCCGATTGAGAGTGAGTGGGAGAAAGAGAGAAAAATAAAGAAAGGCAGAGAAGTCTAGTTCCGTGAAATCCATCTTCAACCTGCCTTTAACTGGTTTAACTGCTCCTGAGCTGTGTATGGTCCGTAACCTCCATCCTAGTCTGCTCTCCTCCAGTGTTCACTTCCAGTTGTTAACACACTAGTAATGCATGAGCTCTCACTCCCCAGGGCTTCTGCTGTCATGGTCTTGTGGCTATAACAGAGAGAATACCACATACCACAAAGTCCAGGTGTAGAAGCTGAATTTTAACAAAAGCATTGTCATAGACACAGTCAGGAAGATATTTCTCAGAGTGTGTATGTGTGTGCTCGAGTGTTAGTGTGTGTCTTTAAAGAGAGAGATTGAGATGAAGAGAGCGCTGACTCAATCCATCAATGATTCAACAGGCCAGGGAAACTGTGTGAGGCTCTATATCTGCCAGGCCAGCACTCTTGGACTGAGGCAGAAACTCTATCACTCCTGGGGCCTCCACGCCCAGGGCCCTCCAAGGCACACACTTTGTCTAGGAGAGCGCTCTCACGCACACACACAAAAACACACTGCAGATAGGAGTCAACCATGTGACCATGTTGACCACACCTCTCGCTGAAGCAGAAAGGACATGGTCCTGCCATCTGCTCCAGGGAATATGCATATGCCACCCACACAGTACCTCCAACATGCACAAAGTCTTGGTAATGACATGTACTGTATTAGTATGTATGTATTAGTGACTCCATTGATTTAATGATTACTGTAGCTTATTAATGCTGCACCTTACCTCAGTGTGCAAAACCAAAAAAAAATCAGTGTTCAGTATGAGGACCTCTAAAATGTTTCCATAAGGTAAAACAAAACTGTCACCTCTTTGTATCCTTTTTGGAACATTTAGTCCTAGCAATGATATGGGACGTTGCGGTTCACACACTCACACACAAACACACACACACACACACACACACACACACACCCACACACACACACACACACACACACACACACACACACACACACA
>JAUZST010009980.1:0-12672 GCA_034779995.1 Parotocinclus haroldoi | reverse complement strand
ACACTCTGAGAAGCTCTTTTTATACCCAGTCATGTTGTCAATTGACCTAATTAGTGTTAATTGGTCTTCCAGCTGTTCGTTATATGCTCAATTTCCTTTTTCCTGCCACTTCTTGCTACTTGTCCTAACTTTTTTGGGATTTGTTGACACTGTGTAATTTTGAAGCAACACATTCTTCCTTGAAAATGTTACATTTACTCAAATTGAACTTTTGATCTGTCCTCTATGTTCTATTACGAATAAAATATTGACATTTGCCATCTCCGCATCTTTCCATTCAGTTTTTATTCACAATTTGTTTAGTGTCCCAACTTTTTTGGAATCCTCCTGGTATTATATGACGCACATAAGCTGGAATATCATGCTGTCATGTTACTGAGACTGGATTTCTTTTTACGTTGACACGTCTTAGATATCTTAAACTTCTGTGCGAATAACTACCTGGGCCTGTCCAGTCATCCAGAGGTCATTCAGGCTGGAATCGATGCACTGCAGCAGTATGGAGCTGGACTGAGTTCAGTCAGGTTCATCTGTGGAACACAGGTAACCCCAGCATTATGGATCCAACATCTGAATGTAAAATGTCCTCCAAAATGTCTTACTGTGCGAGCAGGCTTGGTGACAGTCATCTGGTTTAGATAATGAGAAGTATTTAGTAATGATGAGTCAGCAGTTTACAGGAGCAGTATAAAGCTTTGGTGCTTTTTAAAGCAGGTGTTTTATACAGATGAACCTCGTTAGCTGAATTTCTTCTGTAAGCTCTTGTTGTTCCCCAATGCTTAATTTGTTCACTTATATGTTTGGCATTCTCTACATAGTTTTAGTCTAAGCCCCATCTTTCTATTTCTGTGTTGTTTTAGTAAAGCACTTTTCTCGTGCTCTCTTTAAGTAGGCAAAGTTAAAAGTTTTATTTTTGTAAAGGCACTTTTGTTTACAGCCAGAAGGTAATTAGTGATATTACAGGATTTTAGCATTATTGATATTTTTTGTCTGACAATGTTGATCAGAAATAGACACAAACATCCTGCCCAAGTTAAGTTCAGTTGAGCTGAGTGAAGAAGAAAGGCGAGCGATATAGAGAGAGCGCAAGTGGGTGTCGGTGCTACGACGTCGTATGCGGTAACACACGTTAAGACTTAGATGCTGCTTTTGTTTTAGATGCTGCTTCATCAAAGTAGGCAAAGTAGGCGACTCCTTAAAGCACGTTTAATTGGTGTCTTTAGGGATAATTATCTAGTCTTTCTTGTGTAGTCTATCGATTCTCAAACCACACAGTTAAAAAAAAAAAAAACAACTAAAGATATTCTTTATTTCTGAACATTCCACGTCCTTTTTTTTACCACTTTGAATTAAATGGTCAGTGGACAGAATTGGAATCGATCAAACTACGATGTTAGAAACCCTTGTTCCCGAGTCCTCAGTATGACCGGGTGAAACTGCATACCCCACATAAGTCATGGAATCTCCAAAAAAATACAAACAGTATTTATAGTTTGAAATAGTTTCAACTATTTATCTTGTGTACTGACAAACTTGTTATTCCACCCTGTATTGATTGCCCAAAGGAAGACAATAATCTTACAATGTACCATAATACACTGCTCACAGAAAATAATGGGATATTTCAAAATGAATATGAAGAAGATTTCACAAGAACAGCTGAACAGTCTGATCCTGTCCATGCTCCATCACTGCCATTGGGTGACCATACACCCTACTGAACAGTCAATGTGGGGGCACTCCTTGCTTCTCATTTATGCCATCGAACAACTTTCTTTGACTTTTCACTTGCTCTTCTGATTATCTTGTTTAATAAAACAAAATCAAAAGCTTCTTTTTTCAGTTACTTCATATTCATTTTGAAATATCCCCTAATTTTTGTGAGCAGTATGTATGCGTGTATGTGTATATATATATATATATATAATGTTTAAATTCCCTGTTTCTCATTGCTTAGGATCTTCACAAGAACCTAGAGCAGAAGCTGGCTCAGTTCCATGAGAGAGAGGACTGCATCCTGTATGCCAGCTGCTTCGATGCCAATGCTGGTCTGTTTGAGGTACGGCGAACATTTAGAGAAATCTGATGCACTTTATACTAATGTAGAGCTAGCATAGCGCTTTAGAGAAGCACGACACACTGTTTATCTTTGACTAAGCTGGTGTTACGTTACACCCTCATACGTAAATGTACACAGTAACTGTAAAATACACTAACCATGTACTGTGGTAAAAATCCCTGTGTCGTCTCTCTAGGTTCTGCTGGGACCAGATGATGCTGTAATATCTGATGAACTGAATCACGCCTCCATCATTGACGGCATCAGGCTGTGTCGTGCTCAGCGGCTCAGATACAAGCACATGGACCTAAAAGACTTAGAGGAGAAACTAAAAGAATCTCAGGTAGGCTATTCAAAATGGATGAAGAGAAAACGTTAACATATCTGTTTAACAAAAAAAAAACATTAAAAAGCATCAGAAGGTGTAGATAAAATATTATGTTATTCTATTATTATTATTAATAATGTCAGAATGTTTTTTTTTTTGTTTTTTTTTTTACTGTTTCTGTGTCCGCTACAACAAAAACATCGAATTTGAAAAGAGAAGGGTACAAACGTTTTTTTAGTTAATGTCATTTGTATAAATGTCAGAAAACGCTTAGTGTTTTTATCAAATAAAAATATAGATGCATTCAAATTCGTTAGCTGTTTTTTTTTCTCAGTTGGATTACTGTAACTCACTACTTTATGGGCTTAGAACTAATAAAAAATTCTACTGTAAGTGTGCTGACCCTCCTAAAAAGATGTGACTCGTACTTCTACAGAGTCACTGGTCACCCATTAATCAACGGATACAATCCAATCTGTTAGTACCTTCAAAGGCCCACCCCCCTGTCTGTCTGAATAATCCGATATCCGATATATAATCTGACTGATATAATCACTCGGCCCGACCCGTCACGTAATAGAGTACAGCAGAAGATTGATGGTAGGCTTTTTTCTGTTGAAGAAATGTGTAAAATATGTGAAATTACCACCGGGAAGTTATAAATTGCACATGGAGGAGTCTGCATGTGCTTACAGGGCTTGTGTGGGTTTTCCTGCGACACTGTCTAGCGGAAATGAAGATGAATAAGTGACTAAAAACATGACTAAATCTGCTGCCAAAAAAGCTCCAAAGTTCCTTGATCGTTTACCTTTCTGCTCCATGTTGGCTAAGGAAGCTGTAGTTGGTATGTCGAATATAAAGAATAGTAGTTTAGGGAGCATTGAAGACAGCGCCCATAACTGCGGGTGCCTCACAGCAACGGGAAATGAAAGGATGGAAACTTGACATCACGTTCACAGACCGTGTAAAAGTTCCACTCAGCAGGCATGTTTGTTTATGATTAGCCGTAACGCAGGACGTCTACTGGCTGCAAACTACAGGTTTTTTTGTTTTCGGCACTGAAAGGCGTTGATCGGCATACGCCAGTCACATGCATTGTCACGGAAATCGGCCGATAATCATCGGTGGCCGATTGATCGGAACACCACCACTAATTCTATGTAATATTATCATATTATAGCAGTGCTATTAATACAAGTCTGTTTTCCCACATGTAGTCGTCTCGCCTGAGATTGGTGGTGACCGATGGCGTGTTTTCGATGGATGGTGACGTGGCTCCTCTGGTGGGTATCTGTGACCTTGCCGAACAATATGGAGCCATGGTGTTTATCGATGAGTGCCATGCCACTGGCTTCTTGGGTCCTCGTGGCCGGTGAGTAGAGACCAACGAGAAAAGTCCTATGATCTGCATAATGTAGCACAGAAATGACTAATTAATATCTGTCAGTGTTTTCACACCGGTGGGAACGTCTGTAGTTCTTAGAACACCATCTATAGGGATTTTTAAAAAAATCTTCTGCTTCAAGGCAGAATCTTTTCTTAGCGCAGTAAGTTAGCAGCGACTGGTCCAGACATAGTGACGCGAGTGTATGTAATGGCTGAAGATGACCTTATTGAGGGCTACAGCCATTTTTTAAATATCCTTATTCGCACTGAAGATGAAAAAACTCACAGAAAAATGGACCGATTGCAAAGGCCAGACTTTTTTAATTGCTTGTTTCTCGGAGGTCCCTACGTAAGAATCTGCTGAGGAGGGAGGGGAAAAATTAGAATAAATCTTTATTTTTCAGCACTTTTCAATTTCTCGTGGACTATGTGGAATCAATACAAGGAAGGATACAAAGTTTTTTCAAATAAAATTTATTTAACCTACAATTAATTTAAAGTGAATCTGGAAAAAAAAAATAAAAGGAACAGAAGAAAACGGTTGGCTCTCCACCGGAGGGCGGAAAAAGCAACCATTGGTGCTGCGGCGGAACCCGAGAAATACCAAAAATACATTTTTTTTTTTTGTATTCTTTAAATATGATCGTCGGCGGATCCGCGAAACAAGCAATCAAAAAAAGTCTGGCCTTACTGAGTCTACGTGCATGAAGGAAGTACAGAATGTGTTCCTACAGAATGTGCGAATGCGAACCAACAAGGACCCTGGAACTTTAGAAACTTGTAGTTTCTTTGTCATTTGTAACTAAGCCCACCTGTGATGCTTCAGATAACAGTTGTAAACGTTCTGCTTTTCACACAGGGGTACTGATGAGCTACTGGGTGTGATGGACAGAGTGCATATAGTGAACTCCACTCTGGGAAAAGCCCTCGGAGGAGCAGCAGGCAAGTCTCTCTGTCATTTCTAGACTGGACCCACTGTATCTTAGTGCTTTGACCCGATTCATTCACAGGATATCTGAACGCCCAATACAAGCTACATTTCTTTGGCTGTTGGACTGTTTATGTAGCTAACTGAATATCCAGTGTTTGTTCAGCAGTCTGTTTGCTGTGCTGTTACTCCTTTCAAAGCAAAGTAACAATAGCATATCAAAGCTAAACACCTGTCTGACCTTGTCCTTTATTCATTCAGGCGGCTACACAGTGGGCCCGAAGCCATTGATTGACTTGCTGAGGCAGCGCTCTCGCCCTTATCTCTTCTCCAACTCGCTGCCCCCACCTGTGGTGGGCTCTGCCGCACGCGCTGTGGAACTGCTACTGGCATCCAATGAAATTGCACAAAGCATGGCTGCCAAAACGATGAGGTAGGAGTAAAGGCTTGATCACTGCCCTAATTTAATGTTTGAATACAGTCAGCTAAGCTCATGTTACAAAATGCAAGGCTGTGGGTGGTGGAAATGCATCCTGAACTAAAAAGACCATGAAGAAAACATTTCTCCGGTTTCATTAATCAGGTTTAGAAACAACATGACGAAGGCCGGGTTCACCATCGGCGGCTCTGCTCACCCTATCTGCCCAGTGATGCTGGGAGATGCTCGTTTGGCTTCAGTCATGGCTGATGACATGCTTAAACTGGGTAAGATTTTGGTCGTTTTCTGGTGGTGACCTAGGTCCGATAGTATGGTAAGACGTTTGGCAGCTAGAGGACATGACGAATCTTTAGAAGGACGTAACCCCCGATTTACATTTAGCAGACGCCCTTATCCAGAGCGACTTACAATTCATACAGTCTTACAATCCAAGCAATTGTGGGTTAGGGGCCTTGCTCAGGGACCTAACTGTGGTAGCTTGGCAGGGGTTGGATGTGAACCCTGGACCTTCTGGTCCAGAGTCCCGTACCATAACCACCTGGCCACCACAGTCCTGATCCCGATCTGAGGTATATAATGTTGAACCTGAGTAAAATGAAGCCTTTTTATGTGGCAGATGTTAGTAGAAAATACAGATGTTTTTCTTGTTTGCAGCTAATGAGGTTGTGTTTCAGTTTTTTACTATTATGTGTGCAGTTGTCCCGTGACCCTGTAAAAGATTAAGTGAATAAGAAAGGGAATGAATGCTGACAGTTTTACAAATTATAAATATATATGTGGAAAACCAGTTAGTTAGTTAGTTAGTTAGTTAGTTAACCTTTTAACCTTTCATGTACCAGCTCATTAATTTACTGGATTAACCATTTTAATAAATTTTCTTCTAATATTCCAAGATGTTTTATGGTTACATATTATGATATATATAATATTGTGATTGATATGTGTATATATATATATATATATATATATATATATATAGACAGACACACACACACACTTTTTTTTCAAGAAAATGTCTAAGTGCAGTTTTGTGTCATTACCTGGCAATCTGACTGACGTAAGGCTGTAGCTCTTTGGGGTCGTACGCACGAGCAAAAGCCCAGCACACGTAACACGCAGCATCTCGTACGTTCGATCCAAGGCTGCAGGCTCCTCTTCGTTCATCATAGACCAGCGCCTTCAGGATCAGCGGCACCACTGCAGGAATCCAAACAGGCACAACGTTTGTTCTTGTCACTTCCCTAAATCAAAACCCAATTGAAAGTTTGTGTACTAAATGGGCTCATGTGTATCACATGTCTAGCTACTACTATCAAGTTAGTTGTCATTTTTGTTATTAGCAACCAGACTTCTAATCAGCTAAAGACCACAGTGATTACACAGAGAGTCTGTTTATAAAAATAAAAAATACAAAACCAAACTTGCTTAACCAGACCTTTAAACCCAGGGTTGTTCAAGTTGATTTGAATATTTCTATATGAACTAAAGTAACTGTCATCCATTTATTTAATGCATAATCTTCTAGAATGCACAATAGCCCTTAATAGTACTGAAAATAACTTGCAACAGTACAAATGCTCGTTTCTTCAGCTTGTTCTCCGGAGCACAGGCAAGCACGTACACTGAACAGGGTGCCAGATTATCACCTGAGTAAGAAGTGGTCAGTGTTGTCCCACTTAGCCACCTCTCCCTCAGACAAGGCCAATTGTGTCTGCATGTGTGACACCCGACCTTTATTATTATTTATTACGATAAAAACATCCGCATTGTGTTTTGTGACCTAACATTGTCACCTGTGTTTTATGTTACTATAATATACATATAAAGGTTGTAAATATAACAGTTTTATTCCCAGGCTCAGTTCTGGGGTTTTAGCCACTTCCCTCTACCTGCGCCCCGTATGGTTCCCCACAGGGCAGTGGTTTCCATCTGATAGTACACTGTACACACAATTGCATGTTGCTTCCCACAAGCATGTGTTGACTAGATGTCGAGCGTTAATTCTAAAGCATCCTTGTATTTAGAAAGGTGCTATAGAAGTATGACTAATAATAATAATAATAATAATAATAATAATAATAATAATATGAACAAGAACTCTAGTCAACTGAACAGAAATGAACCCCCAAGAGGGCACAAGAATAAGCACACCCAAGACAGGACGTCATGACCAGGAAACAAACTAAGAAACAATACAAAAACAAGCTCTAGGGATCTAATCCTGTTTAAATAGTAAAAGAGGCCATGACGACAAAATAAATGCAAATTGATATTCCGCCATCTAACTGTTCAGTATTTACATCATTCTTTGCCACTCGATTAAAGTTCATATTTACAAACTCTTTGGATCCTACAGTAAACCCTGAATACATGATCTGTATAACAACCAAACGTTGAGAAAATCTGCTTTTAACTACAGCGCGTCAGCGAGCCTGAATTAATTACAGCAGTCTCTAAAACTCAGCTCGCTCGTGTCAATCAAACAGTTCAAATATTTAGTCGCTGGCTTGTAACGTTTTTCTGTTAATTGTGCTGTTCCTTTCTCCGTTTACTTTGTTTTTTAAATAATTTGTTTTTCTGTCAGGAAGATATTTGATTTTACTTTATTTTACAGGATTTTATTGTAATTTATTTTATCTTATCGAGTTCGTTTTTTTATATATATATTTTTTTATCCCAGTTCAATTCACAGACTGTTCTTTCTGCAGCAGTATTATTTTTTATTTTATTACTTTAGAATTAATTCCATTTTAGCTTCCTTTGCTTTACTTATTTTATAATACACAATTGCAATTGTATTTGATTAATTTTAACAGAATTATTTGTTTTGTATTTAAATACTTTTTTTATTGCATTTAAGATAAAGTATTTTATTATTGCTTCAGTTCTTTTTTACCCGTACACCCTTTTTTGGTCTTTTTACTAAAGCATTTATGTTTCTAATATTTATTTACACATACTCCTTTTTTCCCCCCTCAGTCCGCTGATCTTTGATATTAACATTTACATTGTGAGGGTCTCCTTTAGTTGATACAGAGAATAAAGAGAAGGCTGATTGATTGTCTGAACCCTGAAACCAGGACTGAGTCATTTTAAGTTTACTCTCTTTAGAAGAACTGGAGTACGGTAAACGCATGAGGCAAAACTGAAATTGAGCCGCATGCAAAACCTGCTTGTGTTTCCTCATCCCCTCCACAATCTTTTTTCCCTCTGAAGCTGCTTCTTACCCAGTCAGCATGCCAAAAGGGCACCCTGAAGATCTCAGGCTTGTGGGAGCTGTACTTGTGAATCGTGGCTTGGGGCTTGACTAATATTAAGTAGAGAGGTGCTGCCTCAGGGCTCTACCTGGGCATAAGCTCCACCCAGTTGAGAGCTACTCAGAGAGATAGACATCCGGGGACAGGTTAGATACAGCGCCTGTAGTCCTCTTTCTCTCACACACATACACACACACACACGCACGCACGCACGCATCGACGCCGTCCACGCTGCCACCGACACGGACGTCCATCCAGCGTCCAGCATACAGCAGGTAAGTAATACCTTTGTACAGAGTTTTAGTTTGTACACCTGCAAAGGTCTGGCTGTCTGGCTGATAATAACGTCTTAAGTCTTTGTTAAAAGTCATTTGGATTAATTACCTGCTGCTGTGTATGAAGTGTGATTTATGTTGGCAATTTGGCACAGTTTATTTCACTTGATGCAGCAGGTGTTTTCACGCTAAGCTAAATCCACCTGTTACCCACGGGCTGTACTGCAAAGTCGATGTAAAGGAATGCAGGTGCGATTAGTCTTCCTAGGAACCCTCCGAAATCTTAAATGCTTTCTGTTTTTTTGTAATGATCAGACATTTTGTAAAAGGCTATGCAGCTATGGGACATAAATGCAACTTAATCTCTAAAACAGAGACGAAAAAGTTGATTTAGAATGATCTTCTATTAAGGTCGACTGCACTGACTGGGATCAGTCAAAACATTTGGTTTTACACTATTTACTTAGTACTTACTAGATTATAATGGAGCTCCTTACATTATTTGGCAAGTGCATTTTTTATAAGATAATTTGATGGTGACACACCGGCAGGAATGTGTATAAAAATAAATTATTAACAAAAAAAAATAATATAATTAAAAAAAAAAGATCAAAACCAGACAGAAACTTCTTGAGATGATTTTATTCCCTGACAGGGAGCGGCAGCACTTGCGACAAGCTAATCCAAAACTGGACTGACAAGCTGTTGCGACAACGCACGACAAGCAGGTTCCTTAGGGCAGTGTCTTAACAACAAGGAACCTGCATGGCAATACTTCAAGCGAAAAAAAGAACCTCACCCTTCCAATACCAACCCTGCGGCTTCTAAATCTTTAGTGTTCTCATGAGGCGTCCTGTACAGAGCTGAGCAGTTCAGGTCAAGTCTACCCCGAACATACTGTCCTAAAGTTTTGTATTAATAAGTGATTCATAATGAATATGGCTCAAAATGTAGTCAGTAAGAACAAGAAAACGTGGCACTATAGGTTAATGCCTTGTACTCAACACCCAAGAAGTACCGTTATGATCATTTACTAACAGACATGCCACCTGCATCTCTTAATCCCGAGTGAGGTGAGATCATCGTGTCTAAGTGGCTTGCAGGTGGGAAGCAGGTGTCTGCAGTTTCCCACGCCGTCAGCATGTAGTTCGAAAGAGAGAAGCAAGTCTCCACAGGCCTACGGTTTCTCCGTTAGAACCGCTCCTACCTGTCGTCGGGTCCTGAGCCAGGAGCATGCGGCATAGCAAGCAAGGAGAGCAGCGCATGCCAAAAATCCCTAAATAACTGCCTCAGTGTATACAAAACTGGCCCCGGGTTTGAAGGCGACCTGTTTGTGTACTTGGCTGACAAACAGCACTTGAGGCAAAAGGGGGAAAAAAAAAAAAAAAAAAACGGCTTGCCCTCAAATAACTGCTAAACCAAGCAATAAAACCTCAAAATAAACAGCTGCTTTCTAACATGTTAAAGCTTACAAATTGTTTTTAACCAACACAATGTCCGTTTATATTATCTTTTTTAGGACTCATCCCTCCTCCCTGAGTCAACATGGAAACGCTGCAGGAGAGAAAACCTAAGAAGCCTCATTACATTCCGCGTCCTCCTGGTAAACCCTTCAAGTACCAGTGCTTCCAGTGTCCCTTCACCTGCAACAACAAGTCCCATTTGTTCAACCATATGAAATACAACCTGTGCAAGAACTCCATCTCCCTGATGTCCCAGCGAGGGGAGCAGATGGTAAGAGCACCTAGAGCCCAGCAAAAGAGTGTCATTTCCAATCAAATCCCAGCTGGAAGCCCCAGACCTGTTATGCCCGGCACCGTCCAGCCAGAACACCCTACCTACCAAAACGAAATGGCGAAAACGCTGGATGAGTCAGCTGGCCTAGAGGTACAGAGGAGCAAGGAGGTAGGAGAAAAGACTCCAGAAAATGCTTCTGAGCTAAAGCTCACTGAAAGCAGGGATCCGGGAAGTGCTGAGACTGTGATCAACTGTACTTCGTCCTCAGCATTTTCCCCAGTTCAACGGAAAGGTGAAAGTGAGGTTCACGTTCTGAATCCACGTAAAGCTGACCAACCTTCTTTGCACAGCCCTCATTCGCTCCAGCCAGGGCCAACCTGGGGTCAGATAAGCGCCCCTGCACCCCTCAAACTCCCTGCGGAATACCCTCCGCACATACTTTCAGAAAGATCTCCGCATGTATTCTACCAGCCCTATGTGCAAAATCCGAGCATGACCCCAGCCTACTGTCTGAGCCTGCAAGAACACCACAGGCCATTGGTCCCATCACCTCTAATCCCACCAAGTCCATCCTACCTCCAGTCATACCCCTACAGATATAGCCAGTCCTTTCTCCCAGTACCACCTCTACCTTACAGCCTTTATCCTCCTCCTGACCACCCTGCATCGTTACAAGGACCAAGGTACATCCCAGTGGAAATGCTCTCCAATGGATTTGAGTGCAGAGAATATGGACGATACGGCTACCTTCAGTCAGGAGCCTTCAACAGGCAATCAGAGGCCAGAGGGAGCCAGCAGCTTGGAGGAGACCGGACCACACGCCAGAGCCCCATGGCTGGCTGTGCTGCATCTGGGTCTCCGGACAGGCCAAGCGTTGCAGAATTCACACAGCCCCATTCCATCAATTCTCAAAACTCTGCTCAGGACCAGCAAAAACCTTACAGCCAATCAGATTATAGCACTCCAGGAAAGAAGACAATGTCTGAACCAGAGGGGAACATCGGCACACAAATGCGAAGGAGGTTAGTACAATTCTTTCTTTTAGATGATTTACGGTGCACTCTATCAAGACACAACCAATAAATGCCAAACTTTCATTTGTATTTTTAGTGATTTAGAGACTACTAAGCGATGTGGGGGTGACTTGTCAGATGAAGCTAAGGATGAGGACAGTGATAACGAAGCATCTCCTTTAAATCTGTCTAAAAGAGACCAGAACAGATCTGAATACACAGTTGACCACAACTACGACACGGCGATCAACTCTGAAGGCATCGACGATGTCCCACTCAACCTCTGTCTCCGTGCCCAGTCTGATAACCAGGTCCAGTTTGCCACCACAGCCACCGAGGTCTCCGAAAAATTCAAAGTCCAGACGACTCCTTTAGACCAAGAGCAGTGTGACCGCAGGCACTCTGCAGCATTCGCCCTGTGCCAGTTGGCCAGCTCCAGCAACGGTGCTGCTTTACATCCTCCATCGATTACACAAGAAGACACCCAGAGTCCAAGTTTACAGAAAATGGCCACCTTAGAACTCCCCACTGGGGACATTCGAGACACAGATAAATGTGAGAAGATCCTTAAGGCCCAGGGTCAGAAAAGAGCAATTGAAGAGTCCACGAAAAAGACCAATAAAAGAGTGAAGGTAAAGGAGCCAGTCCAGGACCACAGGAAGCAAACACAGAGCTGCTGAATGTAAGCTATTATCTGATTCATAAGATCAAAATTAAGGTTGATGGTTGCACTCAGATTTAATATGAGTCTTTGAACTTCTAACTAAGCACTGATTAACCAGAGATCTAAATGGATGCCAACTACTGGGTCAACCTGGATGGATTTTTTCCCATAACGATAATGTAAATAACTGTAAATTATCATTATTTTAGTCCATCAACTTTTTAGGAACGTATACCTTTTATTCCATACGGAACGCTCAAGAATACTGTTTTTTTTAAACTGCCATTGTACAATGTGTTCAAACACTTTGAAAAAATAAAATATTTATACAAAAGCAATGACGTATAACTGCTCAATAATGTATAGTGATGTGATACTTCAGCAAGGACAAAGATATTTTCTATAAGAAATAATGTAAATTGCATTAATCTGACCCATTAATACATTACTTTACATACTATACATGCATGAATGGGGTTGTCCTGTATATATATATATATATATATATATTTTATACACACACACACACACACACACACACACACACACACACACACACACACACACACACACACACACACACACA
>JAUZST010009979.1:0-37780 GCA_034779995.1 Parotocinclus haroldoi | reverse complement strand
TTCGCTATACGTGTAAATCGTACAATAAAGCTTTAATAAACATTTAATATCTTACATCAATTATAGCACGTCCCGTCCTGTAACATAGGGCATGTTCGATTAATCGTCCCAGCCGCTTATTAGGAACAAAACCATCCCGTCCCGATGTGCCCCCGTTAACCGGACTCGACTGTATATATATACACACACACACACACACACACACACACACATACATCTATCTATCTATCTATCTATATATATATATATACACAGATATACATTTAACTCAACAGTACTTCTGGCAGCATCTTTGATGTCCTTAGTAATTGTTATTGGCAAATTTTACTGTTTACTGTCCCCAAACACTGCAATAAAATGTACACACTGAGTAATAGAAGAGACTGACATACAGGGATTAAGTTTGTAGCACTGTAGCAGTCTTATGAAAATGCTAAAAACCAGACATTAACTTTTGTTAATTTGAGAATGTATCTCCATATAGCAGTGGTATGTCACTTCTTTATATAACACTGTTCCCAGAAATGATAGGATATTTCCTTTTTGGGGTATGCCCTACTTTTTGGGAGCAGTATACCCTGAAGCCTATCCCGGTGGAATGGCAGTATAAGGTGAGCTCACTGACTTGTAAGTGAGGCCATCCCCGGAGCCGAAAAGCTGCTGTCCGGTGAGTCCATCATCAGGCACGTAACCTGTCTGTCCGCTGATCAGGTAATCTGCCATGGCCTGGAGATAAAGTGGAAGCTCTGGATAAAGTATAAGCACAGGGGTTTCCAGAAGAAAGCCGTCCCAGTGTGAGACAGGAGGCGTTGGAGGTGCTGATGTAGTTCGAAACACAGACCACAACCAAACTGCACGATTTTCCGTCTAATCAGCGCCGGTATTTACTTTCTTATATCAGACTACATCGGTTAATCGCTCGTACAGCGTACAGGTTCTTCTATTTTCATCCGCACCCCAGTTTGCGGACCGTTCCCGGTTCCGTGACCCCTACTGCAACCACACGTGCCAGTCTGGAACGCGACCGTCTTTCCGCAAGTATAAATAAAGTATTGCTCTACGTCATATCCGCCTCAGACTCCACCTTCAAGTGCCCCAAACGATGGTCTTTGCCAAAGTGTATTTTGTGTACTATTTTAATGCGTTTGAACGCAAGCGTTTAATGTTTGGCTTTATTAAAGTCCACAACTGTTTAGTACAGGGTGAGTCAAAAGTACACCCTTTTATTTCAGAACCACATGGGAAAACGTCATATCCCTGCCAGTAATGGGGGGGGGCTATATTTAAGCTATGTTTATGTCTAGAACATGGCCGGAATCTTGAAAGCCATCATATTGGATCAGGTTTTTCAAAAGGGAAGGTGGTCTCGTAACATGTTGCAAGATTTACAGTATATCTTGTAGTTTTAAAAGTTATCAACCCAGAAAGTTCAAAACTGTTGTAACAGATAACAGAAAATTTAATGAACAATTCTAATGTCTCGGGAACGCAGCTGCCGACACCCAAAAAGATCCAGAAAGACTTTATTCACCAGTCAAAGACGCCAAGACCGTGCTGAGACAGCACTGCTGCATCCCTCATAGGCAAATTCAGAGAAACTGGGACTCTGGTCATCCAGAGACCACTACCAATGAAGAAACCTCAACAAAGGGTTTGGCAGCCTTTGTGAAAAGTCCACAACGTCTCATTTCTTTTGACCCTATGTAGTCACAGCTGACATGACTGGACAAACATGCAGCTATAACTGCACATCGCAAGACGTTTGGATGGTATAGAAAATGCAAATAAAAACAAAACGTGTCTAACTATTGTTTCATGCTTTGTCTGGTCATCTTCACTTCAGGTTCTCAACACGTTCCAAAAAAGGTGGGCCAGTAAAGCATTTACCCCTTTTTTCCACTTGTAGAGTACCCTCCTGTTCTGCAGCCATGTCTTTGTAATGTGTGCAGCATGTGGTTTTGCTTTGTCATCAATGGACGAGATGTTAACTTGAAGGCACCTTATGCTGCTCTAAACTTTCGATGTATTTTGCGTTAATGCTGCCATCACAGAAGTGCAAATGATCTGCTAAGGGCAGTGACCCATGCCAAACCACAACAAACCCTGGGTTTTTGGTATATGTTGCTAACATTATATGAGGTTTAATATTAGGCTTCACTTTTGTGAATGTAACCCCATATTATAATGATTGGAAAACATTTACCAAAGTAATCATTTCGCCATGTGGATATATCAGCTATTGATGAGTAATGCTTCTTTATTAACTGCCGCCTGATGGATCAGAGCTCAGTCAGCTTAGTCTTGCTTCCCTGAAACTGGACTGAAATTCCTACAGGATCCTTAAATCCTTTAATGATATTATGTACTGTAGCAGGAGCAATATTCCACTCCCTTCTTGTCTTTTTTGGTGGAACATTGGTTTTAAACATTTGAATAATTTTCTTACATTTTTTGTCAATCAGGAGATCATCATTGTTCCTCAGCATTACATATTGCTATTGGTATTTCTACCAAACCTCATCTGTTTGAAATCACGTTTTTTTTTATTACTAGCCCCAAATGATCCCTTCCCAACGTTTTTGCATTGCATTGCAGGAATGGGTGTATATTCATTCATTATTCTTAGGCAGCACAAGGGGCAACTCTACACGTGTGCCAATCTATCCCAAGGGGCACACAGACACCATTGTACACAGACAGGGCTCTTTAGAATCGACAATTAACCTAATACACCTGTCTCGGGATTTTCTTCCTGGTGCCATTCCTCATGCTACCCTCCCCATTTTATCCTGGTTTGGGACGAGCACTAGAGGAACAGCTCCAGTTTTTCCCGTAAGGAAACATTTCTCGATATTTGCATTGCACGCCCCATACAGGAGTGAATCCAGGCCCTCAGTGGTTCCTGCTTTTTGCATTGTGACCCTTTTTCTAGATCCTGCAACTGGAGAAAAAGCAGTTGTAAAAAATTAATATTTAGAGTTCAATCAAACTAGCTATCCACGAAAACAAGTAGGGTTTATCCCATTTCATTTTTATAATTCCAAAGATGACTATTACCAAAGGTTTTAATAGCCTACCACATTTACATGAATAGTAATGATGATGTTGTTGCCTTCTTCATTACCAGTACAAAATATAAATGTGTGGAATGCACCATTAAAGTAGCTTTAATATGAAAAATGTGAATTCTATTTGATATATTTAGTCTGTGAAGGACAGTTTGAGCTCCTAAACGGCTAGCGCTTTCTGACAAAAGCAGTCTGTTGTGCAGGCTCCCAAACCCTCTCCATTACGGTGCCTCAGCATCTGGGTAGATTGCACGCAATTCTCATGCTGCTTTTTGATAAGAGTTTATCAGGGACATGCAGTAAGATATCTTGGCCATATTTTTTATTATTAAACGGATTGTTATTTTTCTAAAATCTGATACGGACAGATGAAACTGCTTATAAAATACTGACCCCCTGCATACCTACGACTGCTTCACAACAGCTGAATTGTTTGTTGTCATACTAGTTCATGTTTAATGTGTCGACACTTTAAAAATGCAAACTTCTGCAGTCAATTTTGATATACTCTTTGGATCTTCAGTCACTGGTAACTGAGCTATCATGCTGGAGCAGTTCCTTGCTGGCACTGCAATCCCATCTGCAAAAAGCCGAAATGTCCAAATGAATACACAGTGCTTCAGTATAGGCTACACAATGATCATTAAGCAGTTGCTCTGTCCATGGATTAGTGCTTGTTATGATGTTTAGAAAGAAAACAGTTCACTCTTACAGTAATGGACTACATGGCATGGTGAAGCAGATGGTTACTGCAAATAACAGTAAATTATATCATTTATTCAACCCTGGCATATTTGATCCTTTTGCCACTTTGTTTTGTTGCTACTTTATAAAAGCAGCCACTTTACTGTGCATGAGTGGTTTTATGTCTCTGGTTTGCCTTGTGTAATGACACCTTTTTCCAATGATAAAGTGGCTTATTGCTTTAATATACACTAATAACACTAATTTATGTTTCAGTGCAAATCGTGCACCTAGATTTATTTAGCACAACACTGGATTGATTGAGTTGTTTGTAGCTACAGAATCAAGAGAGGCCAGTCTTTATTAAATAGATTGGAAAAAAGAGCACCCTGGTGCAAAACTATGTTCTTTGGAGGGCTTGCATTTTGGTACGGTAACAGTTAGCCCAGTACAGGACACCACATTTTGGACACTTTACCAACATCGCAATATTAACAAAGAGTTGGGGAGCAGGTCAAACAAAATATTAGTACTTTTAATTAGCTTGATCTTAACACGCTGATGTAACCATGATGTCATGCATGAAATATTGTGTATATTTAAAACTTTTAAAATACAGAAACCAATTCCATTTTAGCACTCCCTCCTCAGGGCTATGCAGGGTGTAGTGAGGTAAAGCTGGGTGTAGTCAAGTTCTGCCTATCTTTTAGACACAGACCACCCCATGAGGTTAATTTTATCTTGGGTACACAAGGCTAGCTATATTTGGTCTGACCTGAATTCACTGACTGTGCCATACTCTGTAGTGACCCCTACGAAACACAAACCAGGACAGGGCCTCAGCCCGGTCAAAGGCTGCCTGTAAAACATCTACAGTCTTTTTCAAAAGGGTTGGGCACCCCAGCTCAAATGACACAATTTCCTAAAGTGGAAAAATTTCACACTCCCTCTATGGGGTACAAATCTAAATGTGTAAAGAAATCTAACAAGCCAGATTGTTCTGCAGTCTTAAAGAACACAACTGCTCATAAATATTGTTTTAATTCAATGAATAAAACATTCAGCTTAGGACTGTTCATCATCCGTTTATGATTGTGTCATTATTGTGTTCCTCGAAATGTTTCTGACAGAGAATATAGGCACCGTTTTCAAAACTTTAGAGTTTAGTGGAGAACATTGTTACCAAATAAATTTGTATGAAACATCACAAAAGAAAAATCATTAAATCATGACATTTATCTATAGAAGGAAGCACGTGGTGTATGTGTTTGGGGAAAAAAAAAAACAGGACTCCGGAGCTGGTTTAAAAACCTTCTCTCAGTAACTATTTCTGTATTAATGTACAACTGTTGAAAATTACAGCGTTTTCAGGTTTTATTAAATGAGCTAACTATCAACAGCCATTTTCAGAGGGAAAGAAAATCAACTCTGTGTGAAAAGAAAATAGAAAGGAATCAGGGAAGGATTACTAAGGGAGAAAGAGCAGCAGTTAGTCTGAGTTTCAGAGGAGTGTTTTAGACCACTGTGTGTGTGTGTGTGTGTGTGCGTGTGTGTGTGTGTTTGTGTGTGTGTGTGTGTGTGTGATTTGATATGGGGATTTAAGGATGAGTGAATCATGATACAATCATGCTATTCTAGAAGCCTGTGGCTGAGAAACAGAAGGAATAAAGGAGAAAAAGCAATGTGGGCACCAAAAGAACTGTGAAGCCAGAAGAACATACAGTTATTTGATGGAAAGTAAGAGATTGTGCAAAGAGAAACACAGCACAAAAACAAAAAAGGGTGAGGGGATCTTTGGGGGGAAAAAAGGACGGATGGAGAGATCAAGGGCAGAAGGAGCTGCAGAAGAGTGAAACAAACTGCTGTGGCTTGTTTAGACAAATGTTTAGGTGTCATGGAAGTCCTTCAGCAGTGTGCGTCTCTTCTGCTCTGCAATGTGCATCTGGTTTTCCAAATCCTGCAAAAGACAGATTCAAAGTTCATTCAGTACCCCCAGCAAAGCAGATTAAAAAAGGTATGCAGCTGCTTAGCTGGCACAGAGGTCAAATAATCTAGCCCAGTGCCCAGACAATTAGCCATCACTCTGATGGAGGAAAGGTCAGGTGGGTGGATCATTTCTCTGCTGTTCTTACTGTGGCCCTATTAGTAAATCATGGAGCCAGCAATGACACTTCTAATCTGTGAACACACTGGCCTTAGGAGCTGGAACCTGCTGCTAACTCTTTGGCCCTATTACTCATGGTAGGTAGATCAGACAGGGGCCATAAAAAACAAACACGTCTGAACTGGGTCACATGGAAGCTTTGGGTATTAGGTATTGTTATCTTGTTACTCACACTTGTGGCCTTGCAAGTGGAAAAAAAGATGAAAACGCTTCATTTAGAAGTCAGTTATTGTTGACAGCACTAATATGTTCGGTTCGTTCCACTAGTGTTGAAGTATTTATTTAATTAAAATCTGGGCCACCCATGCAGGTCAGATGCCTTTTTGAGTCTTGTTTCCTCCCAAGGTTTCTTCCCTCAAATTTCAGGGAGTTTTTCCTTGCCACTGTCGCCCTAGGCTTGCTCCATTTGGGATAAACTAATATAAGATTGTAAAGCTGCTTTGAGACAATGCTCCGTTATAAAAAGCTCTATAGAAATAAATCTGACGTTATTAAAAATAGCTGTTTAACCAAAAGCTTGGTTTAAAAAACTAAAACAGTAAAACAAAAATACTGCCTTTATGTTACTATCCCAGAAAAAAAATCTGGAACATGATGTCAGCCAAGTCGTTTCTAAATTTTTTATAAGCAAATAAACAAATTACAGATATGACCTTAAAAAGTTTAATAGTGGAACATTCTGGCTTTGGGAACCGTACAACAAATTAAATTAAATTAAAGTACCTTGCTGCTGATCTTCTGGTTTTTGTGACTAATCCCATGACTAATTGTGACATCATACATTTCTATACAGATTGAGAGCTAGAGAGATGCCATGTTATGTTTGATATGTTATGAGATGTTATGTTTTTCCTGCAGTAAAGCTATAAGCACCCTCTGCAATAAGATGGATTATCATTATCCTTAATTTGATTTAATCAGAAAAAAGGATTTTTACTTATGGAACGAGAAAAGTGTCCAACATTTTAACGTGCACTTTGGTACTGACTGCTGTAAAGTGCTGGACTTCATGGTTTTAAACAGGTAATTATCTTTTCAGCACCAACTCCATGGCCATGATTTATGTTGCACAGCTGAAACACTTTCATCTAAATCGCTTATGGAATAATTGCCAGTTTTGAACAAGCTTTTTTGTTTTGTTTTGTTTAGGTGTAAATGCTAGTTTTGGCTTTTCGAAATGAAATGCAAATTGCATTTAATTCAGATGACGTTTTTTGCATACGTTTGTTTACACCGGTTTTGTTTGTTCAGATCTTGTGCTTTGATGTTAATCTAGGTCTAATAAGATGTCCTATTTCCACATGCACCAAATTTCTAACACCACTGACTGGGGAACCAATACCTGTTGGCACACTCCATGACGGAGTCTTCTAATTTCCTAATTCCTTCCAGTACTTCAACTGGAAACTTGCCACGGGGAGCCATGATTTCTTTCAATAAGTGCTAATTTGGCTCAGCTCATTCAGGTCTGTCCCTTTTAATCGCAGACTATTTTTTTAAATCAACACTGAACTACTTTGACTAGAAAAATATTCCATTTATTAAAATAGTTTAATTTGTTGGGGGTATACTGCACAAGAATGTCCAACTATTAAACCATTTGTGCTTTTATATTTGCTATAAAATAAAAAGCTGGGAGAAAATCCTTTTAATGTGGTGCTTCCATGTGTTTTGCACTACATGGTAACTTTTCAAATCAGGGACCAACTGTAGAACTAATATGAAGTCACAGATCAAATACTTACCATCAATTATTTTATTAACCAAGTAAGATCTTAGGTACTTTCTGTAAAATCCCAAAAAGTGGGATTAAGTACTACTGTTGCTTATTTGGTGTAACCACAGATAAACAAAAGGCTGCTAAGATTTTGACTGGGGAGAAGCTATTTAACACCAAAAGCCCCAATTGTTTTTAACTTATTTAATAGTGGGGGTAATTTAATGTTATATCTAAAATAACTAGAACAAGAAATAGGGTCATAATGTGGACACTCCTGAATGCAGTAACCCCCACTCATGTGAAAGAACTGACAAATATTATAATAACTGTGTGCAGTTTTGGGTATTGTCAGCACAAGGTCAAACATTGACAGAGGAGGAATCTCATGCTTAAAGATAAAAACACAAAGTCCAGCCTTAAGCTATCCACATCAAAGCCATGTCAATTCTGCAACCATAAAAAAATTTATTCACAGAGGAACCTTATTTTCGAATGTCTGTCAATGCTTTTTTTAAAAAAAAAACAATTAAACCCCATTTCACACGGTTAGTCAAAATGCCACACTGCTTTCTGTTCACTACATAATTCTAACAACATTCAGGAACCTGTGTAATATAATGCATAATATGTCTCTCACCATTGGCATTTGAGATTTGATCACAGGAAGTGAGTGAATCCACTTTAGATTTAACTAGACAATATAAAGCATGACTAAGTAGATATCTAAAATTAGTCTTAAACACTAACATTATTGGTGTTATGTATGTATATGTTTGTCGAGACGAAGGATGGTTTAGCACGATAATCCAAAAGTAATAAATAGTGCAGAAACCCCATGCTTTTTAAAAACCATATAAATATCTCACCCCTCTGTCAGTAGCGTTTAGTTCTCCCTCTCCTCTCTCATAGGTGTCTGCCCTCTCCACCTTCCATGCCAGGTTCTCAATTTCTGCTTCCAATTGTGCCTGCTGGTACTCAAACTACACAAACAGTAACAAGAGACAGTATGTTACAAAACCAAACCAATTGTATTCATAACTTCAACTGATTTCATTCAAATCTGGGTTTATGGCAAAATGTGATCATATCTATCTCTCTTATATATATATAAAATAAACTAATGCTGTGCTTAGCTCACCAGTTTTTTGCGGGGTCCAGACTCCATGTAGTAGGCGTAGGGGTAAGTATACTGCAGTGTGTAACGACACTAACAAGGGCATAACACAAACATTAGGTTTAAATGTAAGTGCACTTGTGTATGTAATCAGAAATGACACTTGACTACATGCTTCTGTACCTTGGCCAGCAGCCTGGCAGCATTCTGCATATACTGCCAGTCAATCCAGGTACCCAGGTTATTCATCACCCTCTCGTGAATCTTCTCCTGGATGCGCTGGTATGTCTGCGCTTCCAGCTGCAGGCTCTTATTGTGGTTCTCCCACTGATTGCACACAAAAACACACGGTCACACTACAGCTTTCACTACTTCACTGTCTGAGACCAATCATCGGACTGTAACAGGGTCGGTTACATCCCACACGGCAAACTATCCACAGTACAGTTGTGTTTGAGGCCTAATTCCAGACCAATGTCAGGGTGAGCCCAGCCTGAGTTTATACGGAATCCTGAATCCCCATTTGGTAAAGCTTATAGTTCACATACACATAAGGGATAAAGATATAGAACACAGTGGGTTTGCAGCGGTTAAAGTAAAGGACTATAGACCACATTACTGGTGTTAACTGTTAGAAACTACTAACTACTGTGACCAGTACTGACCAGTTAAGGCAGTGAGTGTAGAGTCAGGGGTAGAGTGTAGAGTCAGAGTAAGAGGAAACCAGGGGGCAGGAATTATAAACATGGCTACAGCCAAATGCTTTGCCTTATCATTTCACACAGATTCTGGTACTACATCAACATATAAACAACTCGGATGGCTCGTTTATTTCTGACATCCGTCTTTAGGAAGAAAAAAAACCCTTCAGGCAGGATATCACGTCATCCCCACTTATCATTTGTCACATGTTTTGATAACAAAACGCTGTCGGGATAGGAGAGAGACTCATTGTTGTGTTACGTCTGAAGTTGTGTGACACGCCGCTCACTGATCAGTCACGTAACGTGCAAACTACAACGACGACAAAGATAGCCGACTGGAGAAAGCAAGTCATCTGATGACACAAAGCTGGGTAGAACGCGTCCATCTACACAGCTTCCTTAATGACGCTACAGTTTTAATTACATAGATCATGCATAATTAGATGAAAGCGTGGCTCACCCTCTCAAAGTAGAAGAGGTATTTTTTCAGGGCCTCTCTAGCCTGGGCCTGTTGGCTCTGGTTGACTATGTCAGGATTTTCTTTGTAGCGGCTGCACTCGTAATACTCGCTGCCATGAGTCTTCCAGTCTCCCAAACACATCCAGCAGAAATCTACAAAAACACATAAAGACACTTATTTGAAGCGAGACTGCTGTTGCTGTGGATTAGGACTGGATAAAATTGATTGCACAGCAGGTCTCTTACCATGTTTACACTTGGAACATTGCTGTAAAGAGAGTGGAAGAAAGAATTTTATTCACACTGTTTAGAAGTCGCGTAAATTGATTATGGATGCTTAATTACAAAACTAAAATAAACCAATCTGAGATTGATTATTATATACATTACTTTTGCCTTGTTTGAGGAAAAGGATATGATTTCTTAATTAAGCCTCAAACATTTAGTGGTAATTACAGGGTTAACCTTTGAGGCTAAACTTCACATCATTTATGGCACTGTGCAAAAGTATTAGGCCAACATTAGATTAGATACAGTGGGTACGGAAAGTATTCAGACCCCTTTATATTTTTTACTCATTGCATATGTTTCATTGCAGCCACTTGCTAAAAATCAAAAACATTTATTTTATTTATCATTAATGTAAACGAAGCATCCCAGATTGACAGAAAAAAGACAGAAAGTTTATGTATTAAAAAAGAAAAACTGAAATATGACATGGTCATAAGTATTTAGCCCCTTTGCTCAGTATTTAGTAGAAGCATTATTTGGAGCGAGTACAGCCATGAGTCTTCTTGGGAATGATGCAACAAGTTTTTCACCCCTTGGTTTTGGGATTCTCTCCAGAGATGTTCAATTGGGTTTAGGTCAGGACTTATTTTAGCTGTGTGCTCAGGGTCATTGTCTTTTGAAAGGTAAACCGTCGGCCCAGTCTGAGGTCCTGAGCGCTCTGGAAGAGATTTTCTTCCAGGATATGTCTGTAATTGGCCTCATTCATCTTTCCTTCAATTGCATCCAGTCGTCCTGTCACTGCAGCTGAAAAACACCCCCACAGCATGATGCTACCACCACCATGTTTCACTGTTGGGATTGTATAGGGCAGGTGATGAGCAGGGCCTGGTTTTCTCCACACTGAACTTTTTGGTCTTAATTCTAAACGTTATATCTTCATCTCATCAGACCAAAAAATCTTATTTCTCATATTTTGGGAGTCTTTCATGTGTTTTTTGGTAGGTTTTCATATATCCTGCACTGAGAAGAGGCTTCTGTTGGGTTGCTCTGCCATAAAGCCCAGACTGGTGGAGCTGCAGTGATAGGTGACTTTGTGGAACGTTCTCCCATCTCCCTACTGCGTCTCTGGAGCTCAGCCACAGTGATCTTTGAGGAATCGTGGGAGAAGAACCTTGGTGAGAGAGATAAAGAAAAACCCAGTCTGGCTGGACGGCCAGGTCTGCAGAAATGTTTTTATAACCATGGCCAGATCTGTATCTTACCACAATTCTGTCTCTCAGCTTCTTGGGCAGTTGTCCTCATGATTCCCATTAGCATTAGCATGCACTGTGAGCTCTTATATAGACAGGTGTGTGCCCTTCCTAATCAAGTCCAATCAGTTCAGTTAAACCCAGCTGGACTCCAATGAAGGAGTAGAACCATCTCAAGAAGGATAAGAAGAAATGGACAGCTTGTGAGTTAAATACGAGTGTCTGAAAATGAATTTTTGATTTTAGCAAATGGCTGCAATGAAATAAAGAGTGAAAAATTTAAAGGGGTCTGAACATTTTCTGTACCCACTGTATACTACCGTTTACTTGAAAAGCATCATTTAATTATTTTCAATCCAAGTGTGAATTTATCCGATCATCGTGAATGCTATATATGGTCATTATAATGCTAAAATAACCAATCTAATGGTAGTTTAAGAGTTTTGACGTTTATGAGCAGCATTTACATGCTAATTGACCAAAAGAAGCACTGCACATTTTTTGATAAACAACCATGTAATGTCAAGAGTGCATTCATGTCTTAAGCTATGGTAATATTTGCGGGAATAACACGTGCCCATTCAGGAATCAACCAGGACATCTTTTAACACAATAAATTACTAAGATTTGGTTTGTTTTCTTTTTGCCATATAATCTTGGGTCACTCCTAGGATAAGATACAAGTGTAAACGAGCCTTCGGTGTAATGTAATCTGCTAAACCTTCCTGACACCAGTCGTTACCACGTCTGAACACAAACACAAATGACATGGCAAGCTAAATTTAATTTGCCCTAGTCAAATAAATAAAACATTCTAAGTTGAAGTAGTTTTATAATGTTTCTGAGTTTATTCAAATCTCTCTTCTGCCAAGCTGCCACTGCTGGGTCCTTGAGCAAGATCCTTAGCCCACAGTTGCTTACACTGTAAGACCTGTATAAGTCCTAAGTTACTCTGGATAACAGCGTCTGCATGTACTGCAATTATAAATGTAAAATCAGGTTTGACAAGAACAGGGCTGAATAGGAGTCAGCTCTGACACCTGACCTCCCAGGTGATACAGCCCCTGAACATGCATACAGGTCAGAATGCTGGTAAAAGTAGTGATTTGGTGCTGCATGACCCCATTTTCTGTTACTACAATTATTTATCATCTGGTACATGAAAGCGCTTTATGCAACATTTATTTTATAGTTTAGTTTATAGTTAGTTTATTTTATTTGAATGTACCGTGCATTGGAATGACCCATGACTTAATGTCTGGACAGAAAGTCCACACATAGCACAGCATATTAACAGAGCGCTAACCCGAATAAACACACCACTTGCAACTATATTAGGCTGTGCAGGTGTTATAATGGCGTTCAGACTCACCATGTGGTTGCAGCCTCCATTTTTCTCAATGCAAATATTGCACTTTGGACACTGCAAACCAATACAGAAAGAGAATAATAAAGACATCGACACGGGAAACATATTTGTTTAGTATGTAACGTTTAAGACATGGATAAACACAGATCTGGCAAAAAGCGAGCTTATCACATGCTTTTATAGATGCTTCACTAGTGATGAAAGTACTCACATCTTTAGTGTGCGCACTGATGTAGTTGGCCGTTTCTGAATCATCTGCACATTTAGTAAGCCACTTGCGAATAGTAGCGCAGTCTGTAGGCGCATGGTACATCTGTCTGCACTTAAAACTGGACACACACAATGAGACAGTGTCCTTCTTACAAACAGCCCATAAAGAAATATGCATATTCTTTTTAAAATACACATACATTAGGGTTACACGGTGAACATGGTAATGATGTGGTAATGCACTATTATGGGCTGTACCTAAAAAATGCATACATACGTAATCAGTTTCAGCTGCTTTGGCATAATGAAATGAACCTGTGCACTAGAGAAGCAACAATAAAATGACTCCCAAAACAGGAATGGTTTAATGGGTGGAGTTTGTAGGTGGACATGTTGTCCCTCCTAATCTTTTCTGATGAAGGTCATGTTAGGGTCAGTGTCACGAGTCCTATGGTGCAGTATGGCTAGCATAACTGCCTCACAGCTAGAAGGTCCTGGGTCATTTCTGAGTGGATTTTACAATGAGTTTTCTCCAGTTGCTCCAGCTTCCTCCTGAATCCAAAGACATATGCATTAGGTACATTGGTGTCTCTGAAGTGGCCCTTAGCATGCGAACACGAGTGTGTCTGTGCCCTACAATGGATTGCCACCCTGTATAGGGTTGTTCCTGCACTTGTGCCCAGAGATGCTGGGTGGGCAGCTGCTGGCCCACGACCCTGAGTGGATGGATATCCATATGATCAATAGTTATTGGTATTAGTCTGCACAGAAATGGCACATCATTCCCACTGAGCATTCAATGCAGCACCTTTAGCAGAATACTCGATATTTGGAGTTCTTGATTAGATGTGATATAAACAGGCCACGCCCCCAAACTCAGTAGATTGCTTTCATTGGTCAGTGCTTTGCATTTTGCTGTGGCACATTTTCAGCACTGTAGACAAGCTAAAACCTTGCTTTTCATGGTGCTTTATGTTTTGTTTTTGGCACAAATTCAGCATGTCACTGTCGTTTGGTTTATTTAACACCACTATAAGCATCAGTGGTCATTTCAGCAACACACACACACACACACACACAAACACACAAACACACAAACACACAAACACACAAACGAGGTTCTGTCAAAACTAGAAACATATATACCCTCTAGTAAATGCCACGTTACCTAACACATGTAAATCCATGCAGACAGACATAGGGAGGACAGACATACTCCACACAGAAAAGACCCAGACTTCTCCACCCAGAGATCGAACCCAGGACCTTCTTGGCACGAGTTATTTTCCATAACTTGTCAAAGATGTGTGTAAATACAAATGTTATATGGTAAACCTGACTGAAATCCAATTATCTCTTACAAATGTGAAAGATTTAGAACATTAGTTTGACCTACTCGTGAAATACAGGACTTCTGCTGCTGCTGCCAACATCCTGATGCAAAATACCACAGTACACATTAAAAGGTATTGTGGATTTCATGCCTCAGTGAGTCTTAACCTTGGTGGCACAAGGGGGCCAACACAATATTAGGGTGGTGGTTTTAATGTTACAGCTGTTCTGTCTATAATAAAAAGTTTATTTCTGTTTGCCACTGCTCATGATTTACACTATATTTGTCTGTACCCAGACATGCTTATTGTTACATAAATGTGAAGACGTACGTTATGTAGTGCATGCATGGTCAGACAATTTTAGCCCTTTTGCAAATGCAGAAATGTTTTAGAATAACGATAACCAGAAATGCGTATAACAACAAGGGGCATAAAACTTATATGATTTGTATGTTCTAATTCCTGACCTTCCAAGGACACCACATGCCATGTCAGATTTCCCTAGAGTAAGTAAAAGGTCACCACTGGCACTAATTTGTTGCATTGGATTTTTTTCTTAAGCTAGTCTTTTTGAACACCTGACAGGTTTGTTTGTTTAGATTTTAAACACCATGAATTACCTTTAGAAAGTTTATCGTGGTACTCGTTTATCTATAGCAGAGTCATAGCTGGGATTTAATTCCTGTGGAGTCAAATTCCTAAGCTCAAATTTTTCTGACATTCAGAGCACAATTTACATCCTCTGGTATTTACAGTTTGCTTCCATCCTCTTTGTATTCCAACACCTGATATGAACACACGTGCAGTAGTTACCAAACTGGCTATATACCAAACAGAGTAACTATAGAGTAACACAGAGTAACACACACTCGTGGCTGATCGTCCATTCAGACAGCTTAGAGTTCAGGCTTGGCAGTTTACAGATTAGGTTACTGTACACACTGGGTGTGGTGTGAAATGTGTCTTGAGTGTGTATAAGACAGAGCACATCAATTTACCAAAAGACTTCCTTGCAACAATTGCACTGAACCCTGCGAGCCCGAGGTTCTTGCACCTTTATGACTATGGGACAGTCGGCACCAGGACACAGCTGCAGTTGGAAGTGACTCTACATAGAGTAAGGCAGAAAGAGTGGGGGTTAGAAAGATTGCTTGCTTATAAGCTCCATCTTACATCCGTTTTGCTGCAAAAATAAGGAAGAGAAGAAAATTTAGAGTGCTTTAAGCTTCATCTACTAGAGCGCAGATTCAAGTTACTTATTACAAATGGGAGCATCTCAAACACTACATTACTGTACAGAGTGTGTTATTCCAACAGCACATACTCCTACGGTACCGAAAAGTGTATGCTTGCCTGTGTATATAGGTAATACGCTTCATGGTTCTACCAAGAACAGGTTCAAACCTATTGTTAATCATTAACAGATGTCCAGTAATTGATAGACATGCGTATCAAAGAAAGGTTTTTCTATATTCACTGAATGTAATAATTCTCGTCCAGGAGCCACAATAACGTTCATGCGATTACTGTTTCCTGCTGCTGATCTAATAGAGAGCTGACTGTACAACCTTTCAACTTTTCATTTAAAGTAACAGGCACTGAAAACGGATCCTTTTTTAATGAAAAGGGCAGGTTTAACAGAATGTGAAAGGTGCTTTGGTGTTTTACCATTGTGGTGTTTTACACAAAGCGTTTTATTAAGACCCTGTGCAACTGTGTTAACTCTTGGGGAAGATATCACCTATTAATCAAACTACATGGAAAATAGGTTCAGATCGGTCACATCTTTCATTCAAGACTACATTTGAAATTCTTCATATAAAGTTTGTCATCTTAAAATCAGGCCTCTAAAACAACAAAAAAAGTTTACTATAAAGGTTTAGCTACAGGTTGAAAAGATATTTCACACATCAGCTCTTGAAAGCTTGAATACTATACTGCCACTGAAATACTACATACTACAAAATGAGTGAGATAGCCCTTACTGAAATCTGCCCTAATAAATATGCCCTCGTTTTTGTGAGCAGTGTACTTGTTGCCAATCTTCCTATTCACAGTAATCCATGTAGGTTCAGCTTTCACCGTATGAGGAGGTGAAGTTTGGTGTGTAATTTATCTAATACTATGCACTGCTGTTTAGATTAAACCCTGCTGTTTGAGTGTTCCCACTAAGTGTACAGACACACAGACACACAATACCTCCACATAGTCCCTGAAGAGGTAGCGTCTGTATTTGTCCTTCAGTTCCTCACTGGGCAATAGGGGCAGGACAAAGTCCTCTGGCACCTGGAGAGAACAGTCCTGTGCCATGCATGAGATCCCTACAAAAACACAAGCATTTTTTTCATCTGTAATAGGTAACTGTGAAAGATCTTATAATGTGCAGGTCAAAAGCAAACCTTGCTACTCAATCATGATAGCTTTTTTTTGAGTTTGCATCTCATTTGCATAATCAAACAACTTTCTTGAACTTTATTTGCTTTTCTAATGATCTTGTTTAATGAAAAAAATAATACAATGCTTTTTTAAAATCACTTTATATTCGTTTTGAAATATGCCCTAATTTTGGTAAACAGTGCATGGTGGGTTCGTTACGCATTCCTCAAACAAATTAATTAAAATACCTGTAATTAAATGGCATGTTTTTCTGCAGCTTAACTACAGGAAAAAATATGTGAACACCCAAAAAAGTGAGAACCTATTTTCTATCTGTGAAATGAAAGAAGAAAAAAAAGTGTCCAAAATTTGCACTGTGCTGGTCCGATGGTCAACAGCACTAGAAAGTCCTACCACAGCCTCCAGGCCCAACACAGAGTCATGATTCATCACCATATATCACTTTCATTCAGTCCCGACGATTATTTAATCCATTACCCTAGTTCTTTTGTTAAGGTGCTGGCTTCATTTGGCTTTCTATATGAATACACCAATCATGTCGTCAATTTAATACAGTTCTGTCAAACACTAACCCTTTTGGTTTTTCATTTGATTTGTTGTGCATGTTTATAGTTTGAGCCATATGGATTAAACTTTTCTGTCCTGATGCTTTGATATGTTAGCTTTTCTACTTGTTCGTTTTCCTTTTTCCATGATGTTTATACTTGAAACAAACACTGGTGAGGAGTTTTATAATCTCTATTTATCCATTGTCCCACTTGACAGCAAGAATTTACTTTTAAGTACAGACTAAATGTTTTTCTCCCCGTTCGAGTTGTGCCGATATATTCCTCAGCACTGATTCCATATTTTTGACTCTACAAAATAAATACACCAGGCATGGCTAATTCCACTTTAGCACATTTGGTTAGATTAAGTCTGTTGGAGCAGAGGGAAAATCATTTATTCATTACAGAGTGAGAGAGAATCAGCAATACACATGTCAAGTGGTTGATGTGCGGTAAAAAGCTTGGTGTTTTCTTGCATGAGATGTGTTTTTGAAAAGACAACCTTTATTGATAGTGGGATTACCTTGTGAGGTTATAAACAGGGCAGTTGCTTAGGGTGTGTTTTACGGTTAAAGGACAGTTACACAACTGACAGTTTGGTGCTTCGTCTTCTGTCAGTAAATGTATGCGTGTTAAATCTGAGTGATCGATACTGCATTTAGACTGTCTGATTAAGCAGGATGTGTATGTGTAGTGTGTATGGGACTCTCATTTAAACTTCATGAAAGCCTTTATTACATTAGATGTATCAGAAGGTGGGATTGGTTATCTGGTGATCTTTTCCAAGCATTGCTAATGCTGTTTTTTTGTGGAAATCTTACTTTACAAAGACAGAAAGTTTAACTCTTTGGTGTCATATGTCTGGTTCGATTGTTCTGCTTTATAATTTAAAAAGGGACAGTAGCACAGAGCCACAAACACTTACCCACTCCTATGCCATCTTTGACCAGCACAGTGCAGTGCTGCTCCCAGCAGGATTTGCAGAAAGAGTGCTGACATGGTAGAGACAGCAACGACTCTCTTCTGACAAACTGTAGACACACGCCACATTGCAACGATGCTACGGCCTACACACATGGCGAACGAACGAAGTTCAGAAACACACAAATCACACCTGAGAGCAAAGAATTACTCTCTGAACTCAAACCATATTAATGACATAAATTTTAAAGGGCAGCACAGCTGTAATTATTTTAGTGCATTATTATATTCAGCATCCAGACTGCTACTCGAGCAACTGCAGCAGTTATTGAGCCGATGAGAATAAAATCACACTCAATTAAAAAAAATCCCTCTGCTTTTACCAAGCTAAAGTCAAAGAGAAATCTACATTCTACATTTATCAGGGTTCTGTAAAGATAAAATAGATCTACCTAATAGACACACCTTCAGAGGTCTTGTGGATTATTTACCCAAATATTTACCCACAGCCTTGGAGAGCAGGTGGTTTTTATTCAATGGCTAATCATTGTATTTTGCCCAAGTATGAATATATATAAACAAATTGAACTTATTAAATGATTACACACATATCTGGCCTCATATAGTTATATCTTATATATGTATTAAACCAGTGTCTGTAAATGCACCATCATTAGCTTGGTTTAACATTCCACTGAAAACCCCATATGCAACCAAGTAGAACTTAGCACTGTAAAATTACGTTTAAAAACCCACCCATAGCAGTACTTACAGTGAGAGATCGGCAGGTGCTTATAGGCTGAACGTGGGCATCACAGAGCAACAGCGAAGAGTTGGATTTATGCCTATGACACACAATAAGGATGAAAACAGGCCTTTTTTTTTACAGTGCTTGATGATGCGTTGGTAAACTATGATTAATGCGGTACACATTGTCTTACCTCTCAAGTATCTGTGACACTTGCCAGTGAAAATGTACAAGGACCAGTTTGGCTACAGCTGGTGTCACCTAGGGATATTGGGAAAGTAAGACAGAGCGCTATGACTTCTCAGGAATATTGTGGATTCTGCAGTTCAGAATTGATTGACACACAGTGTATTAATTATTTAACTAAATGAGGTAAGACTATAACCAAAAGCATTGATATGTCAAATCAACACAAAAACAAAACATACAACTGAATCAGTACTACAAGCCTGTCCAACATACAGGACAATTTTACTAAACGATCCACAATAGCTGTAACATTAAAACTCTGCTCAGCAGGTACATCTAGCCAGACATTACAGCTATACAGAATATAGTCAAACTAGAATAAATCGTTAAATATCAAATGAATAATCAGGGTGTCTCTTATCAAAATCCCTCAGTTTTAATTCTGCACAATTCATTGTGTGATACAGCATTAATGATTAGGCTTTGTGTGACATTTCCTTTTTGTTTTACATTCTAACAAAATCGAATAAAATGCTTTCATTTTTATTGCTTGTTTACTTTAGTTTCAGCCTCATGTTAGAACAGCAAATTTTACAAATATCATTACATCATATATAATGAATCGGTACTCTGTACAGGCCAATATCCAGAGGTTTAGAAGAGGAAAAAAATATTGGAATGCCTCCAGAGAAAATGTAGTTGGATTAAATAGCTCCATATTATATATTTTTAATAAAGTCGAAAGCATTGCTAAAAAAGCAGAGATTTTAAATGTGCTGCAAACAGTGTGACATTAATGACTAACCAATCAGACTCCAGTTTAGAAAAAATAATTATAGACCGTACATTTCATACAAGGTAAAATTATGAACCTCAGAGATGGTCATGTTTTATTTATATTACATACTATATTATATTACAGTGTAAACACAGTGTTAATCACACACAGTCTCAAAGCTCGTAAAGATACTACCCAGATAAAGGAGTGTGTAAATAAACACAGACAGCAGTTTTTTTGTTTAGGAAAATTAATAGCTTATGACCAAAACAATTAAAACCCTCTACTGAAGAATGCATCAGCAAATTCCGAGGTCTATTCCTTCTCAACCAGTGACTGTGTAAGATGTGTCAACATAGCGAGTGCAAACCAACATAAAAAGAAAAGAATCCTGCTCATCAAAGCTCACCATTAGTGAACAAGGTCTTTTCATTTGCCTTCAACAAATACTATGTTAAATACACAAATAAAATATAAATAAAATACCGGTCATGCATTTCATTTAAAAAAAAACAACAACAATGAGACACTCAAAGTCAACGTGATTTGCATATTCAATTAGAAATATCATGCTATTTTATGCTAATTGATGAAAACATCTCAGAATGCTTGAGTTGTTACCAAGCAATAGTAAAGTTTGTTTGTTTATTTACTTGGTTTATTTGAAGTCGCTATCAGCATCAGTGGTCATTTCAGCAAAGCACGAGGTAACATCTACACACAAGGTTATCTCAAGACTAGCCATATATCTACACTCAATGCCAAATTAAAGTAATCCATTAACCTAACATGCATGTCCTTGGACTGTGGGAGAAAAACAAAAGGACCCGGAGTAAACCCACGCAGACACAGGGAGGACATCAGACAGAAAGAACCCAGGCTGCTCCACCCTGGGATTAAACCCAGGACTTTATTGCTGTGAGGCAGCGGTGCCGCCCCACCGGGCTGCCAATAGTCATGTAATAACATCCTGAACTATTTTTGTCCAGGCAACATGCAAACGTATTTATACATGTTAGTTTTCTGGCTGGAGCTTTTAAACAGCCTCAGTAGCTCACACTGTTTTTGGAAGAATTCTAATTGTTGTGTTGCAGTTACATTCATTACCCTGTCAGCTGAAAAAAGAAGAAATGCTTAATATTCCAAAAGATGCTTCATCAGCAAAGGACTTTCCATTATTGCTCAAAAGCAGTATTGTGAAGCTGTGAATTCATGCATGGCTCAGTTTAAACAATTCCATTTAGTAAAATCAGACAAGCAATCACTCCATGTTCCTCCATAATTAATATTACTTAATTAATTAATTAAAACAAAGATTCATTTAGAAAGTATCCCTGAATCACCACTTAAATGTACTGCCTTCCGGAGAGGGCTAGATAGTTGTTTAGATTTCTCATATAATACTTGGAGATGCCAGTTGTGGCAACAGATGCAATGCAGTGCAGACAAAACATCAATCTGAAACACTTTCATACACTAAATTGTATGTTAGGCGGCCTTTTGCTTGTGTCTGCTGAACTAAACTCCCTTAGGTGTCAGCAACACATGCCTTCTATAGGAAATTAATTTGCACAAACAATCATAATTTTGTCACTTACTGCGAGAGGGTAGGGTTCATGCAAATCCAGTTAACAGTACACTCACCACCGAGCATTCATCTCATCAGTGCCTGTTCAATATATATATATATATATATATATATATATATATATATATATATACATACATACACATCCAATCCACTCCTGATGTCAGAAAAACTATGAGTGAACCCTAGCGACCTGCTGATGAAGAGAGAACGACGGAATAGAAGACGTTTTTGTTCTAAATTTACATATGCAAAGAAAATAATTACTGTTTTGTACAAAACTCAACTAAAAGTGTTCATATTGTGTCTTATTATTAATAGAGTAATTGCATAAAATGAAACACTACATGCAAAGTATCTAAACTATTTTGTGACTATGGTAATGTACAGGTAAAAGTCCATTCTGTTTCACAGAACATAATGCTGATGCTAAACAGCAACATAACTGTATATTAGACAAACTTCTCTAGTACTGCAGCAGAAAAAAAAGCAACAACCTTAATGATATTACCCAGTTTTTGATATTTGCCAAAAAATATTAAAAACAATAAGCATGGCTATTCATTAGAATACTTAATGTTCAAAATCAAATCAAGTGAAAATGGGCAATAAGGCAAAAATATCATTTTTTAAGTCTGATCTTAAGCCACAATATGACTATTATCCATCTATCTGCTCTATTAAAAATAAAATTATATTAAGAAAAAAATATAAAATTTATATCATAGACCTTTGGGGCTAGTAGTATACTTTCAAACAATTCATGTGCCCTAGAGTTTAAAATTGTAAATATCACCACCATGTTCTAGAGTTCCAGTAATAATATGTAATTAATAGTGAAAAAATGATGGTGGTTTAGAAGTTCAGCTCGATCATAAATTGTTCGTTGTTTTTTTTTTTAACTGACACATTTTGGAATCAGTTGTCTCCGTACTTGATGTAGTAGTCTCTTTTCTAGCCTTGCTAAGTAAGAACGTTGGATCAACCGTTTAAAGCAGGGGCTTAATGTTTATTTTCGACACGTCCTTGGACAGTTCAAATGTAACAGCGGCAATGTAGTAGTATTCCCAAGTGATCATCCTTTTCCGTTACTGTTGGATTATTTTTGCAAACAACCAGTGTTTCTGCCATGCCCGTCGAGACAAATGCAGAACATTGGAGTGATGTTGAGGGATTTTTCTTTACCAAACTCTGTTGTCTAACACACAAGGAGGGTATGTAATCTCTCCTTCTTAAAACATTATATAATATAACGTTTTCAGCACATACACCACAATTCGTTGAATACGATGGTTTTTGTATGTGGCGCCCAAGCTGTTTGTGATCAAACACTACCAAGGTTCATGCAGAATACTTATAGAAAGGTGATTATAATAATATAATATAATAATATAATAATGCACCAAATTCATGAGTTACGATTAGAATTTTGGTCATACTGGGTGGCTCGGTGGTGCAGTGGTTAGAACAGTCACTTAAGTCTGCATGGACTTCTTCCCAAGAAGAATTTATTAGATCAACTGCTGTCTCTACAGTGTCCCAGTGTGTGAGCACATGCCCATGTACCCCTCCCATTTTGCAATGACATTATATAATGGCAATTAGGCCCTGCCTGTAGGCAACCCTGAATTGTATTCTGACTCCAAATGGTATATAAAATTGAAATGCAGAAATATTGTCACACTGTTTCACATAGTTGCTGCATCTTAGTTATTTAAGCCCATTACCATCACCTTCCCAGGGCTCCAGCGCCTGTACCCGCAAGCATAAATATGCCCTTGACAGAATGCCAGTCCATGAGCGGGTGAGTGAGAGTCACTACAGCAACAGGTAAAAGCATTCAGATCTGCGTGTGTTTGCAGTGCACATGATATATGATATGTGCAAAATCTTAATTACAGCAGAAACAAATTTTCACTACGAAGGCCTTCACTTTCCATGGGTTATATTGGATAATATAAGAAAGCTTAAATATACAAACCTTTAGGGAGCTGGATACATTGTTGACCTCCTCTGTCAACAGTCTCTGGCTCTCTCTATAGCTCAGACATGTGAACTGGTATTCTTCTGGGTCGAAGGCATCAGGTTCCTGCTGCTCCACGTCATTGGCCACATCTTCATAATAATACGCCATATCACCTTGATCTTCCTCTTCTGCACCCTCATTTTCCTCCTCCTCAAAATCTTCCTCGTTACTGTCGGAAGCTTGGCTACTCATGTCCACAGACATAGCCCTCAGGGCCTATCCGCCTGCTGACTGAAAACGCCGCTCCTCTCCAACAAGCGGCCCTGTGTGCTGCCTCTATCGGCCCCAGACTGGACTGTGTATCCCAGGGGGCCTTGCAGGACTCAGCAACAGCGGAAGAAGCAGAAGAAGTCACACTCCCCGTCACTCATGAGGAACCAGAGAAGGACAAGTGACGAGAAACAGTAAACTATGGAAGAGAAATAAAGAGTTAATCAGTTGTCTTTACATCCAATTCACATCTGAATGGCATAAAACTAATATTAACAAATTCCTGTGACACCAGTGTTTTGTAACAAATGCTTTAATGTCTTAATTAATATTACTGCTTAGAGGAAAACACTATGCAAAATGTGTGACTATGGTAATGTCTGGCTAACATCCGTCTCAGGCAACATCCAGTTTCACAATAAATCATGTGGATTATATAATGGTGCATAACTGTATTCAAAATAACATTTTAGGGCTTAAAAGGAGCCCCTTACAAATACACACAAATAATACACATAACTGTCCATTACACTGTAATTACACTATAAATCAATGGAATAACCCTTCTAACCCTATACACTGTCCATAACTTGTATTCACAGAAACCACGACGCAAATTTCTCTTTATATATGTGTGTGTGTGTGTGTGTGAGAGCTTTTTGGAAAATGGTCTGTAGTAGGACATGTCAGCTGGGTTGGGTGATGACTTCTTTAAATGATAAGCTTCTGCTTACTCCCTCCCCCTTGTCTCATGTCGAACTTCCTGTTAATCAGCACCAAGGAACACTCTGGAGACATCTTACACCCATCTGTCATTTTGTCTTACAGTCATTCGACTAATAAAGTGATAGCTTTAACGTTATTGGAAATCCTGAAGCAAGTAAAACCTTGAGAAAACATGTACTGCAGCACAAATATTTTAAAAAAACATACCTTTGCCTCATCTGCTGTGTATCCATTGGCAACTGGAAGATAATCCTTTCTTTCTTTTATGTAACATTACATCGGGATACTAGTCAGGCACACTTACAACATGCCAATTTAGAGTGACCAAAAAGCGACAGGATACCAAACACCCAGAACACGTACAAGGGGAGGATATAGATACTCTCAAATATGATATAATTTTTGCAACGTTTAAGTTGTTCTGTTTTACAGGTAGCACAGATGTTCACAACCACTGGAAAGTGTTAAACATATACACGAAAGCCAAATGATGTGCGGCGTTCCGAGGTCAAACTGTGTTTTGTTAGACGTCAATTCTAAGAGTTACCTCGCTCTAAGGTGTGGCTAAGTGCTTCACTAAGGCAACTCCCTCTGAAAGGAAATATAAGCAGAAGAACATAACGAATGCCAGTGCATCTTATTTCATCTTGTATCGTCCTGATTTACAGGACAAAAGAAACCCGGCAAAACCTTTGATCTGAGTTCACCAATGTAAAGCTGATCAGTCTGACCATTCTACTACAAGAGAGTAGTAAATTGATTGGGAAAAAGTTATTGTTTGACCCCCCGCCCCCACTACCTGTATATCTTACCTATAACTATATAAACTGTCTTCCATTGACTTGTCGGTTTCAACTGGCTGATCTTCCATATTGCTCTTGAACAACAATATCAGACTGTTCAATCGCTCAATCAATCACCTGTTTTTTTATTCTGTGCCACGGTCTGATGCTTGAAGAGGTGAGCTCAGACATGGATCAGTTGGACTAAGGCACAGCAGACAACAACAAATGCCTCTGTAAAAATCTTCCAATACGTGCTGAAAATGTATAAGCAATACATTTAGAAAGTGTATGAAAGGGCCGTGTGCCACAGTGCCCCAAACGTGTCCAAAAGTTTACTAACAGACAAAATAACACACTCGAATAGAAATGTCTGATTGCTGCAAATCTCTGCAGTTATGTCTCAGGCAGATATGTAAATGATTACAGGTGTGGTCTGATTACATAGTGGGTTTTGCCCCAAGGCCTACTTCCTCTACTGCCCTGTTGCATCTATGACACACTCAGAGATAATTTACCCAGTTTAAAGACTTTGAGAGGGTTATCATGATTGGACTGAGGAAAAACAGGATTGTTTGCAGATGAACTGAATGCAATTTAGGATCCAGACGACCCAGACAAACCACCAGTAGAAAGGATTGTTTGATCCACTGACTAAGCATGAGCAGCTCCCACAGTTTCATTGTCCACCCTCTAGCCCAGTACACCCCTGTCTATGCCCAGAACATTTCCCAGCAGTATTTTGTCCTTGCGCCTGTTACCTGTCTTGGTATTAGTGTCGTAAAAAAATACTGATATATCGATACTGAACATTCAGCTAGAAAATACAGCAGAAGTGCTGTGTGGAAATACTCCGGATTCGAAGCAGATAAAAATGAAAAGCCAAAGAACAAGCTGAGTTACAAGCGGAGTTTCAAAACCATTCCACTAACAATGAATCTGGAAGGACCGACACACACACTTGCATAATTAATTCCAAGAGGTTGATGATTTATTCTGAAAGTCTCTGTTCATCTATTGTACTAATAAATGTTTATTATCATATCCTTGGTCTAGGAGCTGTAAGTGCTAACGACAGCTAAGATAAACTGTAGTTACATTAAAGCGTTTAATAACCGTGTCAGCAGTTGTTTGATGACAGCTGAATGTTCCTGCTGTTATTTATTAAAATAAAGAATATATTTATAAGGATATATACTGCTCAAAAAATGGGAAATATCCCCTAATTTTTGTGAACAGTATGTAACGTATCACATCAAAGTTGTAATTCTGTGTACTACTGTGTATTGCCATGGACAGGCATTCACTGTGCCTGGACCACTGTGGACTGGAATGGTATCTTCTCTAGAAACAAGTCCAATTTCAATTCAGGAGTCATGGCATACCTCTAGTAACACTATAAGAGGCACTAACGCTAGCACTCGTGTTGCCTCTCATGGCAGGGCTTCAAACTGCCACGGCAAGAAATCAAAATTTATGGAAACCATCAAGATGCCAGCTTCAGCGACCTAAGAGCGTGCAGGATCTCCAGGCCTAGCTGCAAGATTCAAGGGCAATGGATAGTGAGGACCATTGTGCTCTGACACAGAACAACACTGAGTACTCCTTGAGTCCCTTAAATCTGCAGACCGTCTTGGTGTGAAAATATCCTTTCCACTTACATTACAGCAGCCTAAACAGACTCTGTGAATATGGTAACATCAATTACAAGGTCCATAGTTTTTTTTTTTACTTATTTTTTCTCACTCCTGTGCAACAGGTCAGCATTAATGTCTACTAGATGCACGGGCAGCGAGAAGGTTCGCTGGGAATTGTTAGTACTCTTTTGAGGCCTTTGAGTCATCTGCTGTTGATCTGTCCACGAGGGGTCAATGACTCCACTGATCCACAGGCTTATCTCAACTCGGGCCTTTTGTACTTCTCAGTTTGGGTTAAGGACGAAGTTTTTTCGAGGTCGCTTCTTCAGTGTCGTGTGTTTAAAAATGGCAGCGCGTCCAAACAAACACGAGGAATGCAAGGATTAAACCTAAGCAGGTCAGAAGATCACCAGTTGTTCTGATCGCAGTAAAAGCTCGGCCGTATCTGACCAGGCAGGGATTTTAAATTCAGAGCCAATATATCGCAAAGCGAGTAGCTAATGACATTTTTTCCACATGCGTGCGGCCGGTGTTTGTCCTTTCCCTTTCCTGCTATTAATATCTGACACAAATAACCAGCTCGGTTAGAGATTACCGTTAAGGGCGGGGAATGAGCAGGACTGTAAACTCACAGTCTGCCTCGTTTGTTTATATTAGCCAAAGCTTTGTTGGTTAGCACTGGTAGTGTTACATTAGGCTAAGCTAAAGCGGAGTGTCTCACACAGAGCTATTCATTTCATAGATTATTAGTATAGTGTGTCTTATTAGTTAAGAAACATCATCTTTAAAAAGCTACTGAGTGTAGTGGTAAGCGGGTTGAGACAACTTTTAAAAGCTTAGCATAGGCAGAAAGCTACAATCCTATCCTTAAACGTTTAAATACCGGTAGGTGATTTAAATACTCTAAAATACGCTGAAACTGGAACACCACGAACTCACTCATGCGTTCAGTCTTTTCATGTTTACAGGTTTAGTTTAGCGTTTGAGGGGTAAATAAAGAGCTTTTCCGTTCCGGGAGCCGAAGGCATCCGACGCCGCCTGTACGCACTTCAGTCCGGGGACTTACATGTAAACAAGGCCCTTTCTGAAACTGTAAATAAAGCCCCCAAACAAGCCACTGAAATCCACACTCTGTACCCACGCACCCACTCTACTCACCTGAAGCAGTAAAGCAGAAAAAACCGCACGGGTTTCACGTGCATAAAATATCCAAACACTCTAGATCTTGCTCAGTCAGACGAGCTACAGCAGAGGTGAATATACAACAGGCTTCAACGAGTGTCGTCACTTCCCTGCTTCTATAGTCCAATCCCAAATTACTTACCAAAGAGTGCACTATGTAGGGTATCACGTTCACAAGCTATAAAATGCACTATGTTTCCGCTAGAGAGCGCTTTGGGATTCAACTGGAGATTCTTACCCAGAATGCCTAATGTTGCTCAGGAGTATCTGTTAGTTAATCTTTAATTAGAGCTTTTTAGATAGGAAAGACGACATTGTATTTTAAGTTATGTTGCCTTACATGGCAACGCGAGTTCTTTTTTTCTTCTTGTTTCAAATGCATGTATTTTGTTTTGTTTTTTGTGTTCATTTGTTTTTAAATATATCCTTCCATCCACTATCTTCCGCTTAGTCGCAGGCCAGCCGGTAACTGGAAACTCTGGGGGCAAGGGACTACCCTAGACAGGGCGCTAATACATCATAGAGCAAATACACATAGTCACACACTATGGGCCACTTTAGAAACACCAATTAACCTAACATGCATGTCCTTGGACTGTGGGAGGAAACCGGAGTACCCGGAGTACAGCCTCACAGACACGGAGAGGACATGCAGACTCCACACAGAAATGACCCACCCTCCACCCTGGGATTGAACCCGGGACCTAAGGAAATTAAATGGAAGAGATGGCCCACTTTAATAGGACACATGCCACAATAAAATGTGTTCCACTAAAGATATCCTAAGCAGAACTACAGGCACTACATTTCACACAATGCCCCAGCGTTTTTTCAGTAGTTTGAGAGGCTGACTTTTTTCGATTGCACATACACACTTCCCTATGCTGATGCTGCAGCCACACAAGATCAGACTCATTCTGCTGTTTGCAAAATTTCTAGAGACCACCTCAATGCACCCCTAGTAATTTCTGAAAGTTTTAATCATGCTTCCCTTTCATCCACACACACTAATGTTTCTCAGTAATGTGCACTGTTTAATTGTAAGTTTCTCTGGATAAGGGTGTCTGCTGAATGACATAAATGTAAACAAAGATTACAGGATCATCTACTTTCTGTATGTCCGTGTTAAATATGCATACATCTCAGCTGTTTTATCATCTTTGTCAAGATCAGAGCTCAAATTTTTTTTTATATAATTAATGAAATATCCCCTAATATTTGTGAGCAGTATATGGTTCATCTCATCCCCACATGAAAACCTGCAACTCCCCACTTTCACCCGAATGGTACAGACATGGACTAAAGAAAATGAAGAGGCTTTGGAGGATGGTCTGGAACAGATTGGTATTTGCTCTGTGCATCACACAGACAGGATTTTGATTGACTCGGCCACTGCATCCCATATTCTATCAATTTTTGTGTGGATAACACAACTCCCATACAGGCAGTTAGCTGCTTTTCAAATAACACCAGTACTGAAACATCTGCTGAATAAAAAATAGGGCTTTCAGGTCACTAGATTAGCAAGAGTTCAATCGGGTCTACTCAGAGCTGAAGAAGTGACTCCAAGAGGGGAAAATAAATACAAACTGGAGCTCAGACTGTCACAAACCAGTGTGAGGGAGATATGGAGTGGAATGATTATTGGCTCTAACAAGTCTGGAAACCAGGTGGTGTAGGGGAACCTGAATGGACATACTAATCTGATGAACTAATGAGTTCTATAACAGATTTAATGCACAACCAGCTACCCAGCTGTCTAACATGTCCATCACAACTTGTGTACTGCATCTGTTCTCTCTTTTCTTAAAAATGCAAATAGTGATTTAGCTCTGGAAGACATATAGTCCCAGCACACATCTCAATAACAGACAGTCACTCTGGTGCTCAACCAGCTCATCCATTTAATTATGGACCATTAGGCACACATGAGTGCAGAAGATGCTCTGGCAAGATTTTACTGGCACCCAGAGTTACTCTCAGTATAGTTCTTTGATTTCTCCAGTGCTTGTCATTCAGCAAAAAGTCCTAATCCATTATAGGTTTATTGATATGTCATTTGGTGTCAAGCCACTGTTGTAGGGCCTGAAACATAATTATCAGGAGAATATACACTCGCAGTTCACTTGATTATGTACACCTCGCTGGTACTGGGTTGGATCCCTTATTGCCCTCAGGGTAATGCATTGTTGTCTTTGTGGCATAGGTGCTGGTGAATCTCCTCAGATTTCGGTCCATATTTACTTCATTATCAGCCGCACATCATGATGTAAATCCATTTCCAAAGCTGCTCCACTGGAATGAGATCTGGTGATTTTGGAGGCATGTTCAACAATTTGAGATGATTTGAACTGTGGTGGATTATCCTGCTATAAGTAACCATCAGAGGATGATACACAGGCATACAGGCATGGCCTTATGATATGACAGTTTATAAGATTTTATGTATAACTACAACTAACTGAACTGAACTAAAAAGTTCAGCTCTTTCTGTGTTACAGAGGTCCTAAAGCTTTTAACAATAGGTCTTAATGGAGCTCAGGATTGCTGCTTTCATTTAAACCGAGCAGGGAAACAATGCAATTTAAAACGTTGGGATTTTCAGAGCACTCAGAGCTTAAGACCACAGGACTTTACAGTCTCTTTCACTCAGTGCCACTGGGAGATCCTTAAAGCAAGCTCTTCAAATGAATGCCCTAAATGACCCAGCATCTGTACCTGTTCTGAGGAGGGCCCAGAGCTCCACTGCCGGTGCGTCTGGATCTCCAACTAAGTTTCAGAAAAAGTGTAGCTTTTGGAGCTCATGATTGCTAGTTGTTTTTTCAAATTCACAATCAATAAATGTGAATTTTTTCTCTATATTGTTACGAATACTTACGGATGTTTCAGTGCATTGTAAAAACATGGCTTGAGGACCGTTTTTTTTCTCTCCGTTTCCTTTCTTCTCATCAGGCAGTCAATGATAACTCTATGGATTGCTAGCTCATGCTGTGGGGCAAGGTGGGATGGTGGGCAGCAAAGGTCACAAGACATCCGGCGTGCCAGATCGGTCATGCTGTCACAAGGCTAACAGAGCTGTTAATACCGTCGGTTCTCCACTGTGTTTCTGGACTGATCTCACAAATTCATAAAACAATGTCCTACAACCTAGACAATGACAATTTAGATAATTTAGCTCCACCAAAAGCCTTTTAATATGAATGAATATAAGGACCACATGCACTGTGCCAGTTTAATAATGACAACAAAACACTAATGTTAAGTATAAAAGAAAATGTTTAATATGTATATAATATTGATGATTTCATATAAACAAATGTATACCAATCATAATGTTAAATGATAACAAAAACAATGTGGTTAAGTCTACTTCCACTGAAAGAGGTACGTAGGTAGGTACTGCAATAGATTCAAATCACTACCAATAATCACTATACAATTAGGGTGAGCAGGAATCATCTCAACATGCACAATATCAACCCTGAGGCAGATGGGCTACATCAGGAAGGTCCTATCCAGGATTATTATAGAGCAGCGTTTCTCAGTCATGGAGCTCAATCCTGGAACCCCATATCTCTATTTTTATTTTCCCATATCCCATTAGTGAGATAAAGCGGGTGTGTTTAAACAGAAAAAATGCAGTGGGGGCTGCTCCAGGAGAAGGAGTGAGAAACAAGAGAGTTCCTTATACAGTGCTCTGTACCATATTATTGTGACAAGTAAACAAGACAGAACACACATATCTGTGTGTTCATTTGAATTTTCTATCAAACATTTACATTTTTTATAATGTAAGTGAATTTCCCTGTTCCCTTCATCAGCAACAAAGAGCAATGATGAGCAAATTGTGAGGTCTCACGAGGGCCTTTTCTAAGCTCTTGCTAATTTCCTGACCAGTGGTTTGTTGTTATGGCCACTAAAACCTTATTTTATTGCAGTTTTCCAAGCTTCACCCAGTTTGTTTTGTTAAACAGTGTATGAGTGTAAGTGTTCTTGTTTTGCCATGTTCTTTCTTAATCCTATGATTTATACTATAGTATACCCAGTAGTATTAATAATACACCATGATGGTCCAGGGTTCAAATCCCACCTCTGCCAAGCTGCCACAGTTGGGTCCTTGAGCAAGACCCTTAACCCACCATTGTTTAAAAAAAAAAAAAAAAGAAAAGTAAGACTGTAGTAATTGTAAGTCGCTCTGGATAAGAGCGTCTGCTAAATGCTGGAAAAAATGATATTAACTTAACATGCAGAAAGATTAAATAAATCAGTTTTATTGAGATAAATCTATATGTTACAGACATTAATTTCACATATAAATAATCCTCGATTTCATTTGCTCTGGTCTACTAGGTCCTAGAGAAAGAGAAGAAACGTGCCAGACAAGGAGAGCGGGATGTGTCTTCTGAGGATGAGCAAGAGGAGGAGGAAGCTCAGGACACCCCTCTGCAGCAGAGGAAGAGGTCAGAGCACTCTAAAATTAGCTGCGTCTGAAACTGGAATAATGAGAATTATTGGCCTAGCAAGTGTTTGTAACTTACTTTCTGTATGATATGAAAAAGTTACTTCAGTAGTCTTATTGAAAATGCGGTACAGCTTTGACTGATTGTTTTTTTGTGCCTGCATGTGGTCCTCAAGGAGGCGCCGTTCAGCTGAGCGCAGGCCATCACAAAGCAGTGAAACCTATGACCCGTATGACTTCACTACCGAGACAGATGTACCTCAAAGTAAGCAGACTTACCATTACCTTGCTGTTTAAATTCTGTACCCTAAGCAGCGTAAAAAAAAACCCAGAAATACTCATTCATTCACTTTATATCCTTTGTCTTCTTACTCAGTTCACTCTCCTGCGCCTGCAAGGTCTAGTGAGGAGCCCATGGAGGTTCCTGAGCAAAACGGTCAGGCTGCGCTATCAGCGGACAGGTCAGTGTTCACACCTTTAATCCCTTTGGATTTAAGTGAATAAAACTGATGCGCTCAAATGAATCTTTGTGGATACATTGAAATCACTGACCCAGCTAAAATGCTGGAAACAAAAGATTTCATTTACTGCATGCAGTAATTATAATCACTAAAGATTTTTGTATAGAAAGCTTAAATGGAAATCTGTCATAAATAAAATGGAAACGCGGTGATACTTCTAGGTCTGACAAAACTAAGGAATCACAATACTTGGATTATGTTTTCCAAGCAATTTTTACTTTGTCATAAATATACCATGCCACTACATGACACCAGTTTATCATGATAGATATCAGTTTATCACCAGAGTCAAGTAGATTAAAAAAAAAAAAGGCCCATGCAAACCACCTTGTAATATACATTTCTAAAAACACATTTCTAAACTACTAAAAGGCAAATTGATCTGCAGTTAGAATCGAGTGCTTATAGACCTTAACTGTTGGACTAAAAACTGTAAGAACTATAAACATATCTAAGAAGGATATTGATCCCGGAGGAAATTTAGCAGCTAGTAGCAGTATTCGCAGTACAGCACGATCAAGACAAAACAAAGAGACATAATGAAATAAGGAAGAGAAAATTATATATTTACACACACAATCCAGTAACCTATAGATCAAAGTAAAAAATATCTTACATGTTGCACTGAGTGAATAAATAAATACATTTGTAAATATGAACAAGAAATGTACACGGCATTATAAGTTAGTAACGCAAGTAAAGCAGAGAGTCTGAAATGACCAGATGATTAGATTTACATGATTGACAGTAAAATGTCATACACTGCAGATATAATACGTTGGGTGCCGGAATGCTCTGCTAGGAAATTAATCTGGAGTCATATATGGAGTAAAGAAAGACAGTTAAAAATCTGGGTGAACTTCGCTTAAAGTATGGTGATTCCATCATTTTTTCCAGAGTTAATAAAGGTCAGTATTTTATTTAGTGAACCGCATCGCCCTGACACATATGATCCTGCTATAAAATATGAAACAAAAATTATATTTGTCCATCTATTAATGTGACTCGCGCTATCATTTGAGCCTGATCCTTTTCATTGCGTGTTCATACGATAACTGTTGAAAGCAGTTCTTACCTGTGCTTAATCAGCAATAATGTCAGGTTAGTGGTTGAAACAGATTGAAACAGATCGCATGAGCCATCAGACAGTGACTTCATTGCTCCGTATATTTAAATACTCAATTGTTTGGGCTAATTCCTACTGGTTTGATGTGGTTTCTTATGACTGATTTGTCAGAACTAAAGATCATTGGCAATACGCGGGACTGTTTTGGTGATTAAGTCCCATGATTATCAGTCAGATTAAGTGGGCATGAACGTGAAAGACTGATTAGAAATATCGATCTGGATGGAAGCAACCAACAGACCAGCAGTTTCTCGGTTAAACTGTTACATATTAACATTTAAGCTTGGAATTAGGTACAGGTGAACTGAAAAGTATCTTGGAAAAAAATCAAAATGTCTCATTATCTCCAATTATGCCATATAGAACATAATAAATGCTTTCCACTTTAGGGAGTAGATTTTATTTACAGCTCTTTCACTGGTATACCGTCCAAGTTGACATTCATTTTAATATAGCGCTAATATATTAAGTCTTAGGGCTTGAGAGAGGTTTGTTTACAAATCCTTAACTACAAAAGGGTTTACTTGGTAAATAGTGATTAGTGTAATAAAGCATGTTATGAATTTCACTTTGTAGGGATGTAGACAAAGAGGTTTTACATGAGGTTTTATTGTTTGGCTATAACAATGTTATGTGTTTTCCAGGATGAAAGAGTTCAAATCTGCGTTACTTGAGACTTTTCGTGCTGCACACGCCCAGTCGGTGGGCATGAATGCTCTGATGGCAGACATTAACAAGAACCGCTCCACACCTTTCGAACAGGCCGAGGTCCGAGCTGCTCTCGCATGCATGCAAGATGACAACCAGGTCATGGTAGCCGACGAGATCATCTTCCTCATCTAAAACGAACATTACTGAAGAAACGCTGCCAAACTATGGACTTTGTTCTATTTGATTGATCTGTTTAGACGAGTGACTACCATACGCAAGCTTTTTTATTAACAATTGCTATTTTCTGTCCTTTGCAAATAACTCAAACAAAGTAGTACATTGTCTTGATTTTGGGATGCTTTGTTAGTGTGTATGTTTAGCTGTCTTAGCAGTCTTTTGAAATTCACTGTTCAGTTTTATTGTATTTTTTAATTTGTCAAAAAAGTTGTACATATTGCATTTAGGTAGAAAGAAGTTTGTTTGGGTTTATTATGAAACCAGTGGTCCCAGTGTAAAAGAATAGAACTATTTAGCTGACGTTAACTGATTATCATTTTCTATGATAATCCTTTCTGATTATCAGTATTATGATTATCAGATTATCCTGGGGTAAGCAGCGTCATAGAGTTTTGTTCTAAGATTTGTTTTGTTATCCTAGGGTTAAGAATCCCTGGATTTTGGAAGATGCATCCAATCAGTATCAATCAGTATGAAAGTTTCCAATAAATTGGGCCAAATTAATTACAGACAGTTGAATTGTGGGTTTTTATGTTCAGAACTGGACTTCTAAATGGGACTAAGTTTATCAGTAGTGTTAACACAAATATCACTAAGGTATCTAGTAATACTTGAATCTAGAATGAAAGATAATGTCAGCTTTTTATTGAATTAAATACTAACTAATTAAATAATCTACATAAATAACTCCAATTAAAACAGCAAGACTGAATTTTGTGGTAATGAGTCCCTCATGCCCCTCTTTGTAAACATTATATAATTCTCCATATATATATATATTCTTTCTGAGGACCTGAGAAACAAAACTTCTGTAAATAATTTAGACCTCAGCAATTCAGTCAGTTTGTGTTTCAAGACATTATTACTTGGTCAGCCAATAAAGATCATTAAAAGAGCACAAAGGAGAAAGAGAAACACTGCCTTTCTGCATTTGAATCTGTAAAATGAGGTGGTTTCATTAGGGTTTAGGCCTGTTTTGCAGCATCTGAGCCTTGATGGTTCTGTATTCTCTTCTGATTGGGATAAAATTCTCCCAAGCAGATGTGCAGGACTGATTAATTGTCAGAAAGGTTATTTCTTCTTCTGCAGTTATTGCTACACGAGAGGGGGGGCATACAGCAAAGCACATTTAAAGCACATGCAGAAAAGCAGTTACTCACTTTTGCCACTCACAGATATATACTCTCTCTCTCTCTCTCTCTCTCTCTCTCTCTCTCTCTCTCTCTCTCTCTCTCTCTCTCTCTCTCTATCTCTCTATCTATCTATAAAGAAATAACAGGTATATAGACAGTTATGGAAAATGCAATAGTTACAAATATGTTAATAAATAATTACAATAGATATTATAACTACAATAACTGAAAAAATGGTGACAGGATCACAGGATCTCTCATTCAGATCACAGGATCTCTCTCTCTCTCTCTCTCTCTCTCTCTCTCTCTCTCTTTCTCTCTCTCTCAGCATAGACGGGGCACCAATTTGCAAGCTTTGCATCTCGGTAAGGAAACCACGAGAAGGAGAGCACAAAACAAAGCTGGGCTTGCTTTTACACAAACAGGAACACAATGTGTGCAGTGCTGTGCTTGAAGCTACAATTAAAACTGACAGTTAAAGCATCATTAAATAGTTTAAACAGCCAGGGCTGTAATCAAGGTTAGACAAAGGATTAATTGCATCTATTACTTTGATATGTGTCTTTACAAAAGTGGATGGGTTTTTGTGTGGGTTTTTTATTGTAGCACAAAATTGGACCTCTAGTTCGACTGTGTGGAATTTGCATGTCAACTGTAGTCTCCAGTGTGTGTCCTGCATGGTACTGTCACCATGTCTAGGGTTGGGCCTGCCTTACTCTCTGTGCTGTTGGTCAGACCCTGAGTTGGATTACGTGGATATGAGAATGAGGGTGATCTGTACACTACCTGAGCATGTTTGACCCCCACAGTCTAATTTGCTTGACCAGACCGATCGATCCGTGACAGATAACTATTTCTAATCAGACTGTGATAACAAAAACATGGTTATTACAACTCATTCATTCGTTCATTTTCTTATCTGCTTAATTCTACTCAGGTTTGTGAGAAGGCTGGTGATTAGGCACGAACAACCATAGAGTAGGCATTAGCCCATTGCAGGGCAGTTACACTCACACTCATACACACACTCTCACACCCCGAGTGCACATTTTGAAAGCCCAACTGAACATGTGTTTGGAATGTAGGAGGAAACTAGAGTACCCAGAGTAAACCCACATGGCCACAGGGAGAACATGCACACTCCATACAAGTCAAGTCAAATCAAATCAATTAAAATCAAATGAATTTATATAGTGCTTTTTACAAAAGTGCATTGTCTCAAAGGCAATCTTATATTATCTTAAAAGGCCAATTCCAAACTAGTGTGACAGTGGCAAGATAAAACTCCCTGAATGTAGAAAGAAGAAACCTTGGGAGAATCAAGATGCAAAAAAGGGACCAATTGTTCTTGGGTGGCCTAGATGTTAACTGAGGTAGTTACGTTGTATTAATAATAAAATTAACTAAATAATAACATGAAAATTAAACAACGAAATAGATTTATAATTTAGAATGAGTCCTCAGCAGTACGTTATTGGAGGCATTGGACTCATTCTAAGTCCAGTTTCGAACTGAGAACTCGCCATTGTTAATATTATTATTATTATTATTGTTGTTGTTGTTGTTGTTATTATTATTATTATTATTATTATTATTATTATTATTATTATTATT
>JAUZST010009978.1:0-12676 GCA_034779995.1 Parotocinclus haroldoi | reverse complement strand
AACAGTCCGGCTTTTAACTGGTAACAAGACAACGTAACAGTCCGGCTTTTAACTGGTAACAAGACAACGTAACAGTCCGGCTTTTAACTGGTAACAAGACAACGTAACAGTCCGGCTTTTAACTGGTAACAAGACAACGTAACAGTCAGCCTTTTAACTGGTAACAAGACAACGTAACAGTCAGCCTTTTAACTGGTAACAAGACAACGTAACAGTCAGGCTTTTAACTGGTAACAAGACAATGTAACAGTCAGGCTTTTAACTGGTAACAAGACAACGTACAAGACAATGTAACCGTCCAGCTTTTAACTGGTGACAAGACAACGTAACCGTCCAACTTTTAACTGGTGACAAGACAACGTAACCGTCCAACTTTTAACTGGTAACAAAACAATGTAACAGCTCAACTTGTAACTGGTAACAAGACAATGTAACAGCCCAACATATACTGGTAACAGAGTCCAATGGGGCTTATATAGCTATGGGTAACAGCTGTCCTCTTGCCATACTGGCTACACATACAATACGTTTTTGTATAGTTTGCAACACAACTATTATTTCACCTGACATGAAACTTCCGAGTTATTTTTGAGTTCCATAACCTAAAAACAGCATGCTAGATCCAGTTACAGATAAATGTAACAATAGAGCGGGGAAACAGGTATGGCAGTTGATGTTTTGCATACACTGGGTTAGAGATGAAAGTGGATTGTCCTCTAATCTTCACACACACATGACTATTTTGGGTTATTGATTAGAAGCTTTAAGCAGACTGGAACATAGATACACGCATAGAAGATGTCACGTCGAAGTGCCACTGCAGTATTCCCGAGCAGGAAACCATGCCATTTTATTATGCCTGCCTATTCACAATAATAGAAACATCAGGCAAAACACCCGCCTACACGGGGAACTAAGCAGCATGTCTGTTAATGTTTAACGTCTTTATACTGTATGAACGTTTCCTAATCTAACCTACCTGTCACCCATTCAGATCACTTCCACCAACGTAGCGCTTGCACAGATCGGGTTTAACCCACGCTGCGTGCTAAAACAAAGCATTTATCATCCAGGAATATGAACTAGAGCCCGGTCTTACCTCCAGACTCCTCGTGGTGACGACCTGTAATCAGACTCGCGTCGCTTTAACCGTAAACCTGCAGCTTAAAGAGCAAACGCTGTTCCTCGGCGGTGTTCAAACGCCGTCCCTCGTTTCTCTCCTCCTTCCACACTGCGCAACACTACAGCCCCCCAAACTTCAGCCCAAAGCACGTCGTGTTTCTGTGCTTGTAAAACACTGCTCGGACTGATTCTGCGCGCAAAAGCCAAGCGCAAATCCCAAAACACGCCAGAAGCCGCACCATCAATCAGCAGCGCCAGTGCGAAAGCGCAATAGTGAAGCTGCAGGGCTCACCAGCTGCGTTTGTGGGAGGAGCTCATTAAATATTCTTAAGCAGAACTCACTGGGCGGGGTTAAAGTCAGCAGTTTGTGAATGTATTATTATTATTATTATTATTATTATTATTATTATTATTATTATTATTAATGATGAAATTATTGCATTTTATAATATTTTATATTATTATTGCACAATATACTAAATAGAGAGTAATAATGGAATAAATAAAATAATGAAATATCCCTTAATTTTTGTGAGCAGTGTATTTCTTATTCAATTTACTTCCACTATTATTATTATTAAAACGCTACCAATATGCATGTACCAATATTATTATTATTATTATTATTATTATTATTCAATTGTTTATATTGGCCGGCTCGGTGGATAGCACTGCTGCCTCACGAGAAGGTCCCGGGTTCAGTCCCAGAGTGGAGTGGCCTGTGTCCTATCTATGTGGAGTCGGCATGTGTGTCTCTAAAGTGGCCCTTAGTGCATGACTGTGTGTGTGTCCTACGGTCGTTTGGCACCCTGGTTCGGGTTGTTCCTGCTCTTGCGATCAAAGTTGCCGGGTGGGCACCGGCTGGTCCGCTACCCCGTGTGGATTAAGCGGAAGGTAATGAATGGTTGGATTGTTTATATTATAATGTACTATAATACATTATTGTTACATATAAGTTATTATTCGATTTACCCTTTCATGAGTAATATTAGTAGCAGAAGCAATAAATATATCTTTGTTAAGGTAGATATGATGATGTTGATGTAGATTTGAAAAATTATTATTTATTTTCATTCAAGGAGAGCAAAGTGGTGCAACGGTTAGCACTGTCACCACCCAGCTCCAGAGATCCCTAGATCAATATCCAGTCCATTTCGGATAGGGTCTGTGTGGCGCTTGCATGTCTTCGGCTGCTCTGGTTTCCTCCCACATGCCAAAGACATGCACTTAGTCATTTGGTGTTCCACTGGTGACCCAGCGTGAGTGAGTATGTATGTGTAGATGTCCTGCAATGGATTGACCCTGCTTTGTTATGCATTAGGTCCTGGCTCCCCTTGACCCTGGATAGGATTATATAGTATGAAAGGGAATGGATGTATGAATTATTATCCAAGGGACACCAATCTATTATATATATATATATATATATACAGTCGAATCCGGTTAATGGGACCACATCGGGTCGCGATCGTTTTGGTCCTAATAACCGTCTGGTCCGATTAAACGAACATGCCCTATGTTACAAGACGGGACGTAAATTCTCCCGGGGATCCGAAAAATCCTCCCATATCTCTTTGTATCCGCTCCAAGTGGTGACTTGTGGCTTCTTTTTCTTATTCGCTCTCACATTGTTTGGTCCAATTAAACGGAATTTTGGTCCAAATAAGCGAATAAAATTACACATATATTATAGGATTTGTTTCGGTATATATATATAATATATATATATATATGTGTGTGTGTGCGTGTGTGTGTGTGTGTGTATTTTGACATGTGAAGTTATTTCACTGATGTCATTGATGGAAACAGACAAAGCTTTCTAAAAGGAATGTCTTCACTGACAATAGATTTAAACAATAATGAATTCAATTTCACGTTCAGCTTCAATTAGATCTAAATCCTCTGCCTATTGACTTTTCAAAGCTTGTACATTGTACAAGCCGTGTACATTTACTTATAGCAGACACCCTTATCCCGAGCGACTAACAACTAATACAATCATACAAGGTACAATCTAAGCTAGTGAGGGTTAGGGTTAATACCCAAAATGTGGTAACACTGCATTCTCAAGAAATATGAGTGGAATTACAATGGGCTGCTCTGACTCTGGTTTATGCAAGCAAAAATAATGAAGTGTTTTCTGACACAACTAATATAAATGAAAACACACATAATTGACTCATTTGGTTAGCAGCTAAACCACAAGCCCACATTACATGGCTTTCGGGGCGTGTTGGTGTTCTGCTTATCTTGTTTGGTCTAAGCTCAACCTATCTTATTCTTGTTGATGCACGTTTCTGAATTCCTCGATAACCCCATGATGGCTGGCTTAGAGAAGAGTCATTACATTACTCATGTTTTTCCACGTCATTTATTTCACCCCTCACGCCGCGCACATAACGCAACAGTAACGGTATCGGTTCAGTTCCTGACGTTAAACTAACATGGCTCCAAAAATCAGCAATGATGCCTTTAAAGCAGCCCTGATGGATGTCGGTGGGGGCCCCTGTTTGATTGCAGGATTGTGCAAGCAATTTTTTTTGTTCAGCAATTCTCTGAAAAATGTAAACATCTGCATAAGTGTTTAACCAAAGTCTGTTTTGTTTCGGTGTGTAGATGAGTGAATGGGGAAGGATGATATATTTGTTTGTTGAGTCTGTAATAACATTCTCTAAACATTCTCATGGATGAGATGAACATCAGACAGATCAGCTTCAAGTGAACAAGCAAACTGGACTTTATCTCCGAGCCCTCATTGTGTGTGTTATGTGGATCAAACAGAGCTTAAATCGATGGATGCCGTCCGTCTGTTGTCGCCTCTGATACAAACCTCCAGAGAGCATGCGCACGGAGATCTACAGATGGCATCTCTCCAGGCAAAAATACCACTATATCACTGGAGAATTTCCAAATTAGCTCGGCAGAGAAGCGAGACCGGTAACACTCCTGAGATATGCACTTTGTTCCAACAAAGAGGAATTCATGAACAAGAGGCAAGCAACATAAACAATACGAAAAATAAATTCTTCACTAAACGCCCCAATCCAAAAACATGTGCGTTTAAATCAGCCCCTTTAGGGTAACCAAAGTACAAACTTGCTGACTGTAAATTATTGTTTATAAACTACATAACTTCAAATAGAGCATTTTAAATAAAAAAAGGAAATAGATTAAATAAAATAATATATAGACTAATAAATTAAAGGTATACAATACTATGAAGAATATTCTAAAATAAACAATATAAAACTTTAGAATATAATTCTAATTTAGTTTGTATAAATAAAATGTTACATATAATGTATAACCATATTTGGCCTGACGCTCTTGTTGTAAATGTGAGGGTAAACAAAGTAGTACTTAGTATAGGACATGCACATACACTTGCCATTTACAGCTTGTTACAAATAAGTCATGGAAACTCATCAAATTTATATATATATATATATATATATATATATATATAAAGCAATGGCAAAACTACTCCACTATCCTGCCGAAATACTTCGTGGATCACATGGATGAAAGACAGAAACATGCATGTATATGGATACACCCCTGCCCATTTATCCGGGCTTGGGACGGGCGTGCAGCTGTTTCCAGTTACACGGCTAGGGTGTTTTTTAAATACACAAGTCAATGACAATTTAAAGACACCAATTAACCTGACACGCATGTCTTTGGACTGTGGGAGGAAATAAGAGTACTCAGAGTAAACCCACACAGACACGGGGAGGACACGTAGACTCCACACAGAAAGGACACAGGCCGCTCCACCCTGGGATTGAACCCGGGACCTTCTTGTTGCACCTTGACTGAGCCACCATCCATATATATACTGCTCAAAAAAATACAGGGAACACTTGGAGTTACATTTTGTTGTTTAAGTGTTATTCAGATATGCTCTAAATGTTCCCCTGATATGCAGATGTACAAATATAGTGGATTAAATGAATTCAAGTCATCAGCTTTGACTGTTAGAATCCCTCAGTGGTTGACAGGTCTCTTTATTATAAATGTTTTTGGCCGACCATCAATAACCTTAGCTATCATAGTTAAGTTACCAACATATATATATAATCAACAGTCATACATACACAACCAGCAAAATGCAGCACCCAACAATAGAAACATTTATATTTTTATGTTATATTTTATTATAACAATTTCATTATAACAACATCTCTCGTCAGCCACTATATATGTAAAACATTCTTTCTTTAATTCAATGTATTATATTTTTTCAGAGCACAGAAGTCATTCGGCTGGACATTAATGGGTGCATATCTGTATTGTATGCCTTGTAGAACTCTATTGAGGAACTATATGCAATTCCAGAAGTTCTTACCTGAGCAGAGCACTTGGTGTGCTTTAACCTCCAGTTTAACTCATTGATACAGAGCTTTTAACCGTAGAATCAGTAGTACAGCAGCTTTTTCAGAAAGCAATGCATAGAGCCCAAATAAGAAGCCAGAGGTGACAGTGAGAACTAAAACGTCTCTGAGATGTGCAATGTGAAACCTTGAAAAACCGAGCTCGTACTGGGAACCCATCCATCTCTGGGTGAGTCACTGTACAGCCTGATGTAAGGACATTTCAAGTTGTGATTGTGTAACCGGACAGTTAAGCTGTGTTACGTCAGGTATTCTACAGGTAATACCATTCTGCTGTGGAGTCAGTCATGTGTTTCGCTCACTGTCTTTCTTCATCACCCATCTTCTATTGAGCTTCAAGTGATGGATACAGATACCATTGAGTACATTAAAAACCATTATCCCTAACCGTCACCCATCCTCCACCATTGTTCACATTTGCATTGAAGTTTTGGTGTAACATGATGCTCGTGTTCAGGATTCTTCCTGAGAATTGGTAGAATATCAGGCTGACATTTGTGCGATGATAGCAACCCAAACATGAACACGTATGAAACCTACAAAACCGGTTTAACAGCTACTTGCGCCGTAAGCTATGAAGTCATCCCTCTGCTATTTAAGCACAACACAGTGAAGGCGACACCTAAAATAGCAACCTAGCGATGCTGGACTTGCTGACTCACTTAAAAGAGTCACTGACAAGAATCAATTGTGATTTATTGGACAATCTATGGACCAGTTATATCAATCAGGTTGTACAAACAGAAAGCATAGCCTCATAGCAGGTAACAAGGGAGGCACATGACACACCAAAGGTACGATTGGACAAAAAAGGGTGGCAAAGCAGCAAGGAATTCAATTTGATTCATTGAGGGGTTTTACAAACTTAATTAAGGGTTTAACAAATAAATTAATATTCATGTTTGGATGGTGCAGCAGTAATAATTCAACAAAAAAATCTCAAACTTGGATTTGTCACTCCGTGATCTTTTTTTCTACTGATCTTTATGCCAATCTTTGGTAGAAGAGTGAATGTGAGGGCAAACGTACTACTTACAATAGGACAAGCACTTAAACTTACCATTTAAGGCTTGTTACAAATACATTTAAGTCATGGATACTCTCTCTCTCTCTCTCTCTCTCTCTCTCTCTCTCTCTTTATATATATATATATGAAATTGTGTAACTCATATTCTATATGCTCTAAGTGTCCCCCTAATATACTAATGTAAAAATACAGTTAAATAAATTAATTCCAGTTATTAGCTTTGAGTGTTAGAATCCCTCGGTGTTTGCCAGGTCTGTTTATTATAAATGTTATTGGCCAAGTGTTAAAATAATCAGTCATTATTATTGAACATATATTAGCCCTTTCACCCTGTTCTCCTTCTGAAAGTGATTTATTGGCTGCTCCCCTTACAAAAACACTATTCCTGATCAAGCTTCTATGGATTGTAGAATGTTCAATTTGACATCCTGATGAAGCTGCCAGATTATGATATTGTGCAAGGTATGGTCACTCTAACTACTTTTAATACACCTTTTTTCTGATTGTTTTAATGATGGTAATGATGGCCGATTTATTTACACTCGACCAGTAACATTAATAAGACCTGGCAACCACTAAGGGATTCTAACACTTAAAGCTAATGACTGGAATTAATTTATTTCTTGTTGTAATTCTGATAAAGAGACTGAGAAATAATTATATGTGATCATTATACCATTACTTAAACAATGATATTTCAAATGTAATGCTGGCCTAAGACTTTTGCACAGTGCTAAATACTGTTGTAGTCAAGATCGAGTCAAAATCAAGACTGGGAGTGACTGGAAGAATTGTTTTCATTATAAAAGAATAAGATAAAGAAAATAGAAAAAAAGGATAATTTACTTTAGATGTATTTTACACAACCCATTATAATTACAATTATTAATAAATAATATTACCGGTATGTTTAATCATATGCTTTGTAGAATAAACTCTTAAATATATATCCTAAATTTTTATGAATTATTATTACATAATTTTACAAACGATGGTGTTGATTGTTTTCTTTTCTTCTCTCAATCCTAATTAAAATTCACAATGTCAAATAACGGATTGGATCCGAAACGAAAGAGCAGCAACTTGTTTTTCATAATCAAGCCAAGCCGATATCCAACCAATGCCATCCTGTGGGTAGAAATGGCACTAGTGCAGGAGTAGGACCAAAAACAAACAGAGAAATTTCAGCAGTATTTCATGACAGCAGTTAAGGAACACTGGTCCAGCACAGGGCAGCATGTGGTGTCTTACCACCCTCACCTAGGGGCAGTTGAGCATTCAGTCCACCTACTTGCATTTGGAGAGGTGGGAGGAAACCAAATGATGCACAACTAATCCATGTAGATACGAAACCAACCCATGTAGATACGTCCCATTATTAATATGAAGGGGATCACAAGGATCCACCTTTTGCCTCCAAGCTTTAATCCCCTCTGGAATGCTGTCATACAGGTACTGAATGCTATGTGGTGGGACGTTGGAGCAAAGGTCAAGAAGTAAAGGTTTCTGTTACGGTACGAAGCAGGTGGAGATCTGGTGATTGGGGAGGTCTTGGTAGAAACTTGGTCCTTCTGTTCAGTAAACCACAATTCATTTTAGCAGTATAAATCATTGTGTTTGCACACTACCCGGCTGCACACAACCAAGAGAGAATGAGCCCACTAATTTCCAGAATGACCAATGCAATATCATTCATTCATTCATTCATTCATTCATCTTCCACTTAATTCACACAGGGTGGCGGGCCAGCCGGTGCCCACCCAGCACCCAGGGCGCAAGGGCAGGAACGATATTAGACGGGGCGCCGATCCATAGTAGGGCACACACACACACACACACACACACACACAGTCACACACTGGGGGAGTAAACCCACGCAGACATGGGGAGGACATTAAGACTCCACACAGAAAGGACCCAGGCCGCTCCACCCTGGGATTGAACCCAGACGGTCGTTTACTGTATAGTTGTTAAATAGCACTTATCTATACCAACATTTCAGGCAACTTGCATGAGGCTGATCATACAGATAACCTAAACATGCATAATGATACATTATTACACGTTAAGTCCTGAAGCTGGTCATCACCGGCGTCTGTGGCTCATTTAAAAGTGAGACTTCACGGCAAAGGCTATGTGACAGGCCTGAGCGAGGAGGAGTAGAGTCGATTCTTTGGCTTTAACCCATACCAGGCTTTTGAGATTCTCCACTGAGCTCCTGCACAGCCCAGTGACTCTGTCTATGGGTGACATGAGCCATGATAGATGAGCTTGTCTCCTCCGAGCATCTTCGAACGTCAATAAAAAGCCAAGGCTGCATTGAAATACGATTCCTCCATCTCCTACTGCATGCACTGCTTATAGTACGGTGGGAGTGGCATGCGCACACTGGAGATGAATAAACGTTTCTTGGCGCTTTGATGTCAGTCAACCGCTAGGGCCATTTCATTCTCGTTATTAACCTTCTAAGATCTGTGATTTTGAAACATTTGATTTTTTCAGCCTAGCCTTGGCCCTCCAGCATCAATAGCAGTCCAGTGCAATTATCTAAATTGGATTTCCTTTCCACATGGCTGAGTGTTGACTTCTCCACCCATGTGTAAGCTTTCTGGAGTTCTCTATCTATTCATCTGACCCTGGATCTACCGCACATTTGGTTTCAGGGAATGGAAGGATTAGAAGCAAGGAGGATTGGACCTTAGTCTATGTTTGGGATGGGTCCCAGGGGTGAGAGCATGGCTAATGTCAATTTCTTGTGGGACCGGTAACACTAATTAGCCTACTGGCATCATTGGCTTAATGAATTCTCACAGGAAGTTCAGTCAAAGGGTGTAAGTAGCACAGTGCGGTGGAAATTAAATGGGACGGGGCATAGTGGACACCGCTTGGAAACACTGCTCACATCTAACGTTTATCATGGTTTTACCATGGCGTGGTATCCATGGCAGAAAAACACTATGACGTGGTTACTTTGATATCTCCACCATGGGTTTACTACAGTTTTTCCACAGTTGTGTCCATCATTTTGGGGCAAAAAGAACTATACATTTGGTTTGGTCCATTTATTTATTGTCACATCAGCAGCTATTCATGACAGGAACAGGATTGCTTTAATTCGCAGTCACAGGGAGGACAGGCAGAGTGCAAAATCAGGATCGAACCAGGGATCTCTGCGTTGTGAGCCAACGAACTGCATGCCCCACTACTGCATACCCTTGACGACTATAAATGGTTACTATGGTTACTCTACCAGGGTTTGGGTATAGTATGGCATCCACGCTTTTCTGACAAAAAGAATCAGTGGTTCCTATGTTATCTCAAATACTACTGCTAAACTATTGTTATAAGAAATAAGAAGTTATAAGGTCCTCTACTACATCAGTAGAAAGTAATTCAATGAGAGGAGCTGCTGCAAAACTAAACACTCGTTATGGGGAAGATTTGATGTCACTTAATGCTTTACTACTGTTTAATGCATTGCTTGACCATTCTGATGTTTAATTATGATGTTTTGACCCTTAAGCAATATTGTACGAGGATGAAATAGTTCAAACCTATTGACTGTGGTAGTCTAGTGGTTAAGGTACTGGATTCTGGACCTGATGGTCCTGGGTTCAAATCCCACCTCTGCCAAGCTGCCACACTTGGGTTCTTAAGCAAAGCCCTTAACCCACCATTGCTTGGATTGCAAGACTGTATGAGTTGTAAGTCGCTCTGAATAAGGGCGTCTGCTCAATGTAAAAAATCTACATATTCAAATTGTATGAGCTACAATTCATGAGCGTTTGTAATGGGTATAATTGTACGGGATTTGAAATGATTGAAATGATGATCATCTCCACAATAACACTGATTACTGGAAAATACCATAGGAAAACCATCTCAGAATCACAAACAAACACAGTTACCATTAAACACCTTAGAACTTTATATGAGAATCATAAGTAATTCGACTATAACCATAGTCACTATAACTACAATAGGGAAATCAAGGTTACTTTTCGCCAGGATATACTGAGACAAGTTGTCTGAGGTGGCAGTCAAGGATACAAGTGGGGATTTTGTACTCTCAACACAACCATATACAAAACTATACTACACTCACTGTGCTACACTCATTAGGTAGCCTAACATCGCTGACTGGCTGTTTCTTTGAAGTTTATGTTCTCTCTGTATTTTAGCCAGATATACAGAGACTGTTCATGCCCAAGCTTTTAATTTTGATAAAGCCTTGTGATTGGTGCAGCTCACATGAGGTTACATGGCAGCTACAGTGGAAGTCAAAATTCTGTGCGTGTTAGTGAAATGGTTGGATCTTTATAGAGATGGATTCATACTGCGACAAGAAAATGATCCACAGCTACCTACAGACCAAAAAAAAAATCATGGAGTGTGGCCTGTCATGGACTTTCCTTCAAGTCACCTGTCCTAAACTTTTTGTAAATTTTGTAAAACCATGCTGAATAACACGAATCATCAGATTTCATACTGAAGACTATGCACACTAATACCACACTAAGATGGGGGGGGGGGGGAGGGGCAGAGGGTATCTAAAGAGTAGTAGACAGGGTAGTGTCTAGCAGGTGGTAAGGATCTAGAGGGTGGTAGACAGTGTATTATCTAGGGGTAGCAGGTATATAGAGGGCAGTAGACTGGGTATTATTTGGGGGTGGCAGGGATATAGAGAGTAGTAGACTGAGTATTATTTGGGGGTGAAAGGGATATAGAGGGCAGTTTGGTATGGGGGCTAGATAAAAAAGCTTAATTGGCCACATACAGTCCATGGAAAGGATATAGAGGGCAGTAGACTGGGTATTATCTGGGAGTGGCAGGGATATAGAGGGTAGTAGACTGGGTATTATTTGGGAGTGGCAGGGATATAGAGGGTAGTAGACTGGGTATTATTTGGGGGTGGCAGGGATATAGAGGGTAGTAGACTGGGTATTATCTAGCATGATGTATACACTGATGTTAGAGCAAAATAGAGAAACCAAATAGTGATCAATTCTTATTTTCAAAGTGTTAACTTTTCACTTGAATTGTTGTAGTGATTATATGATTTGTAATAAAAACATTTTGAGCAAATACATGCTTTGACGTACATTTGAGCAAATACACTAGTAACATATTCACACGAATTAGAAGCATATTTACTCATTACTAGTAATAGTTTTGCCACCCATCACCCGATGCTCACAGCTCGAGGGCACAATTAAGAAATAATGGAATGATAATATTGACTGATCGACTCATTTGTAAATGTACATACTACCATGGCAATTCTGCAGTTCCAGGACTGTTCTATCATGTTCGTGGGTGGATAGGACTGCCGGGGATTTTTTTTTCTAGCTGAGGATGATGTGTATGTCAGAGATACAAGGCTTACACATTATGGTAGCACTGATCACATACTACTACCCACATCCTTACGTATTGTTATGTATGTGATGTATGTGTGTGTGTAAGTGCAGTCTTGCATTTTTGTGCGACAGCAGACAGATCGATCCTACCTGTAGGAAGAGAAATATCAAACAGTCCCAGAGTCCCACATCTGAGGAGGTTTAATTTGTTACATTCAGTAGAGTTCATGTTTTATTCAAACAGTGACTTCTAGAAGCAATAAAGCTCATCAATGTGAGGATCAGTTATAGTATTGATTATTGAATGGATGTATTAGTGGCTCAAATCTTCCAGCTCATGCAGCTTTCAGATGAAACAGCATTCTAATTAGAGAGGGAAGAGGCAATTACAGTGAGGCTCGTTATTCTCTGAACACACACAGAGATGACAGTTCAGATTTTGTGATTTGTGTGGGGCAGATTTTAGTCATACTTTTTAATAAATACACAATTTATTTGATTGCAGTATCTGGCATATTCAATTATGTTTTGACAAATTTCAATTAATTAATGTTGACATGTTCATTTTTACAGGTTTAAATATATATAGTGTCAATCAGAGATCATAAATCACCTCATAAAAAAAAACATAACATGGGACATGTTACATGTAGAAAACGTTGCAACAAAATATCTCTCCCAAGTTTAATTAACATCCAGGCCGCCCATGGAGGTCGGGTCCCCTGTTGAGTCTTGGTTCCTCCCAAGGTTTCTTCCTACCATTTTGGGGAGTT
>JAUZST010009977.1:0-12677 GCA_034779995.1 Parotocinclus haroldoi | reverse complement strand
GTGTGTGTGTGTGTGTGTGTGTGTGTGTGTGTGTGTGAGAGAGAGAGAGAGAGAGAGAGAGAGAGAGAGAGAGAGATAGACAGGGCAGGGCTTTTCATTCATCTTCATACGCTTAATTTATTTTTGCAGCTAGATGGGAGTTGACAGGCATCAGTCAGCGAGGGGTCAATCCAACGTGCACGTCTCTGCGTCTCATCGAGTCCAACATCAGCGTTGCACATGATAGATGTGTGTTTAAAGGCCAGATTGATTGGGGATATGAGAGTTATGGTTTCATTTATCATGGTGAATATTATCCAGGTGCCTGCTAAAGTGCAAGGTACTGGAAGGGGCTAGCATTGTTACAGGGCAGACTGAGGGCAGCAGAAGCTTAATTGTGGGTGTGAGAATATCTGATGTGCGTGCGTGTTTTCCATTTTCTGGGGGCCTTTTAAATTTTTGATGTCTCTTCCTCTGTCTGGCAATATTATGTTTTGTTAAGAGATGGCCTTTTTTCCTTGTTACTCTTCCACTTCATGCACACACACACACACACACACACACACACACACACACACACACACACACACACCCTGACTGTCTTTTATCGATGGTCTGATCTGTGGACCTGAGCAAACTGTTCCTCTCTCGTCCTCTGTGTGTGTTATTGTGTGTATTATTGATTGTGCATGGCATGGGCCTCAGTATGATTTAGCGTCCCTCTCGGACCCTCCGCACGCCCTGCTCCTTCGTCTGCCCATTTTCCCAGATCCTTTGGGAAGATCTGAGCACCTCCTCCACTCCAGGTGCCTTATCCCCTACTATCCACAGTCACAGAAGTGTGACTGCTTTTCTCTCACTCATGAATTTGTGAGGATGAGTCCACTTTGAGTCATTTGGCGTTAAGCTCCAACTGACTCGACATGGCACATTCTGCTAGACACAAATATGATAGTGATCTAGTAACTTCTGTCATGCCACAGAGTATGAATTCTTAAATATTCCTAAATAAGCCTTAACTGCATTATACATTATACATTTTTACTGTAACATGACCATGTGGACTTTGACAGACCTACTGATGAACTACATTCAAATTACTCAATTATGGCCTAACAATCAAGTATAGCGTTGGCTAAATAAAACAATGTCAAATAGCACATTATTTTAACTGCTTGTGTAACTGTTTGTTAACATAAAAAATGAAGGAATAAACCAATACAGTCCAAGCACAGAGCTGTTAAATGAGCGGTGGTAAAGGCACAGTAAAAACAAGTTCATGGTGGTGAAGTCATAACTAGACATTCTTTGGAATAAGTGCTCTGACAGGCTTTTTCATTTTTTGCAAGTCATAGAAAGGCATGTATATGAAATATTTTGTTCATTTTACATGCGTGTATTTATATTCATGTGTGCTAACCGGCCCCAAAAACTTGTCCTACTTTATGAGCCAGGTTTGTTGGGGTTATTTACGAGGCTGGTTCTCCAGAGACGCTCCTCAGGGTAGAAACTGACACCAGGTAGTAACACTGTGAGCAGCTCACATTTACGATGTGCTGACCTGCTGAGGCCTGGCTGTCTCATCCACAAGGCTACAACATGGCACATGTGCTATTCACATATAGTACAGCCTATTGGTTCCCATGTTGCACTATGTGCCCGTGACCCTGTTTAAGTGGGCATAAATGAATAAGCCATACTGACTCGTGTAGGATAATATTTTTGATTGTTTTGCTGCCTTTAAATATGCATTTGACCTTTTAACTAGCACGTTTGTGAATAAAACCTGAAGTCTTACTTTTATGTAATTTTACTTTCCATACATATGTTAAGGTATTTGGTGGGTAGTTATGAGATTTTATGTAACACTTTCTGTCTGACTGTAATCCATTAAGAGGAAAGATATAATCATAAAAAGCTAAAATGCTGGCAGTCATTCAGGAGCATTATATGTGGGTGGGGATTTTCAATGTTCTTACAGTATGGTAAAGAAACATATTGTGACAATTTATGACGCAGCCTAGAAACTGGCAGATACACTGAACAGCACTTGAACTACATTGCTCAAAATGTTCAGCTGCACACTTACCGTTGGATTTAGATGACAGGGCATAAAGCCTTTACTCTTTTACAGTTGTTAGGTACATTGCACTGTATATGAATAACAATTACACTGTTTACAAAATTAGGGGACATTTCAAAATGCATATGAAACGATTGAAAAAGGAAGCATATAATTGAATTTCATTAATCAAGATTATCATAAAAGTAATTGAAAAGTCATAGATTGAAGTTGTAGAAGTTTGCTTGCAAATGAGATGCAAACTCATGAGATGTTATCGTGATTGAGCAGCAAGTGATATATTCATGGTGGTGAACAGAAGAATGTCAAACTGGAGAGTGCCACGCTGACTGTTCAGTAGGGTCTATGGTCACAAAAGATTGCCAGAACACACTGACAAAGAATCAGATTGTCCAACAGTTTTTGTGGGGTCCGCTTCATATTCATTTTGAAATATTCCCTAATTTTTATAAGCACTGTAGTTTGGATCATGCACCAGCCTCAGAACTACAATGGATTAGAATACATGGCTAATAAGTAAATAAGTAGATTTAAATGTAATTCTAGATGATAACAACAACTAACAGTTTGGTTTCTTTTTTTGTAGGATTAAATGGTGCAACTATATTTCTACCTTTAACTGTTTTATGTTACTCTAACTAGGTTGCTAGGACTAGTGAAACAAGCAAGTTAGCTTGCCAAGATGTCACTGAAGTGCAGTATTGCTTGCTATTATGAAATATGAATACAAATTCATACATTTGTTACGTAAAATAAATCATATAGCGTATGGGAACAGATATTACAGTATAACAACTCCTGGCTAAATAAGTCTTCCAGTGCCGACTCATGTCTGTTTATTAAGAGTATGTGAATTTCAATCATGAATGTCATTTCCTGCTTACTCTAAGTTGCAGTCTGATGTTAGCTTCTGATGTTAGCTAGTGATATTAACTTGAAGTAATGTAGCTAGTAAGTATGTGTAAGCCTACAATTTTGAAAATGACTAAATGATATTGTGAGGCTTTAAAGGAAAGTGAAATTGAATTTAATATGTTGTGGCATTCCTGTAAGACAGATGTGTGTGTGTGGGAGGATGTGACAAATGAATGGCTGCTGCCCATATTTGTCTCCAGCATGTGCACGGCTTCCGGTCAAAGAAGGGTCAGGTTCTGGGAATGTGTGTTTATATATATATATATATATATGTGTGTGTGTGTGTGTGTGTGTGTGTGTGTGTGTGTGTGTGTGTGTGTGTGTGTGTGAAGGGAGGGATGACGGTACTGGGGGAGTTGATTGATGGGTTATTGTGCAACCAGACTCAGCTAGACTGAACTGGTGAGGTCGTGGCCTGAACACAGACTCTTTTTTTTGCTTCCTGTCCTCTCATTTTCTCACTCTTTCTCTTTCCCAATCTTGCTCTCATTTCTATCACTTACTCTCAGTAGTTCTCTTCATCTGCTTCACTCTTGCGCTTTTTTTTGTTGACCATCTCCTTTCAGCGCTCTTCTATTTTTTGTTTTCTTTGTCTCCCTTACCCGGATTCCTCCTGCACTTTTTGGGTGAATTATTTTCCGAGGCTGCATCTTGATTGCCGCAATCCGTCAGCCGTGTCTTTTTCGAGCGGCTTCTCAACAAAGTGCTCTCATCACAAACACTTTTGTTATGGTTTCCAGCGTAATCTATGATCTGCTATCAAACTGTGTTTGTACTTCACTGCAGCCCTCGTTTCTGCAACAGAGGAAAAGAGAGAGAGAGAGAGAGAAAGAGAGAGAGAGAAAGAGTAGAGCTGGTCACTGTGAGCAGTGGCTCTACTACATCTTATGGCTCTCCTTATCATTTCTTTTCTCTTTATGCCCAGATTAAACCACAAGAACGCACCCCTATGCCAAGTACTACTGTTCAAACAGCTATTGTAAAGACTTTGAAGTAATAACAACACACAGGCTAGTAACAGGACGGTATGATATCGACATCTCAACATCTGGCATCACGATGTGTTATTGAGAGTATCAGTGTAACTGCTGGTTCCATTGCTACTGCATAGTTGTAGTATCATTTCAGTCAGCGATTAGCTGTTTGGAATGCTGCTTATGTGAAAGCGAGCCCCATGATCTTAGGTAGGGAGGCAGCGTCACTTTGTTGCCATGACAACTCAAGAAATTTTGCAACTGCTAGCTAAATGATCCAGGAAGGAAACAAGCTTCTAAAAGCAAAATGGCCTCATACTGCTTGTGCTTACAAAACCCTAAGCAAATACAGAATCAAAACTTTTAAAGTTAGTTTATTTAATTAATTAATTTATTTATTATTATTACATTTAGACATTTGTTATTATTATTATTATTTTTTTGGTGGGGTGAAACACTGAAAATAGCGTAACAGTCTGTGATGCTTTTCTGAGTATCGTCAGTATGATTATGATTATACTGAAAAAAAGTTTCAGGACTGGAAACTGTTACATACTTATAACAGCGTACAGTGTAACATATACCAATTTCAAACTGTAAAAGTCTTCTTAAACATGGTCACACAGTAATGACTTGTATCAGGATTATTCTGATGAGTAACAATAATAGTTTGATTTGGTCTGTCTAGTTTGAACTCTCTCTCAGTGTGTCAGCGCGCTGCATGTGTTTATCACTACATTCTTACAGCTCTGAGAGTTAGCAGAGTGTTTTAAGCAGTAAAGCTATACATCAAAACTATGTCAGGCTCTCAGATGGGTGGCAGGCCGTGTCCATGGGAAAGAGAGAATTAAAGCGGGTGATTGTGTTGGAGGAGAATGGAGTGGGGTTGGTGCCGGGTCATCAAGGTGTAGTGCAGCCGCTCTAATTGTTTTCCATCTCCACTCTGCTTCAGGACTGCCTGATTTATGGCAATTATCCATCTTTAGGATCATCTATCAACCTGGTTGTTGCTAGGCAATGAGAGCAGCTGCTGGGGTGTGTATGAATTTGTGTGTGTGTGTGTGTGTGTGTGTGTGTTTGGGGGGGTCAAGTTTATATATCATTGTGAGGACCAAATGTCACCAAAAAGAATAGAAAGATCTGACATTTATTACTTTGTGGGGACAGTTTGTTAGTACCCACAAGGAAAACTGATATTTTGTTTAATTTAATTTCAATTTTTACAGTTGCAACAATTGAAAAACTAAATTAGCCAAAAGATTTAGGTTACTGAGGATAAGGTTAGACGAAGGTGTAACATTAATTCGCTACAATAATTATTCTGTCAATGGAAAGTCCTCACAATGACAGACCAAGTTTTATGCGTGTGTGACTGTGCGTGTGTGTGTGCGCGTGTATGTGTGCGCGTGTATGCGGGCGCGTGTATGTGTGTGTGTGTTTGTGTGTGTGTGTGTGTGCATCCCTGATGGTGCTTGGGCTGCTGAGGTTTTTTTTATGTGACGCATGGTACAGGTTATGGTCTGGTCAAGACACCATAATGGGGGCTTTGAAGAAACAAAGAAGTCTTCCTTTCCTGCTGGTTCTCTCTCTCTCTCTCTCTCTCTCTCTCTCTCTCTCTCTCGCGCCACATGGGGGTCCTCTGTCTGCTCAGTGACTGTTGTGTCTCTCTGCGCTGCGCATGTGTAGCCTTATCGTTCTTCCTGTGAAAACCATGATGCAGGAGATTGTCCTGTGAAATCTGCATGCATTTGGGCTGCAGTAAACAGAGTTGAACCCAGGACTAGGTCAGCTCAATGAAGAGGGAGCACTGTCCTTCAGAACAGGAGAGATGGGAGATGGGTGGAGGGACTGAGTGAGGTGCCTATGATCTAATGGCCATTGTCTCACACAGCTGCACGGCTCCTCAGTGACAGCGGGGAAAGGTGATTTATAGAGTCCATAACGGTCCTCCGCCCGCTCCCACACAACATAGAGAGAGAAAGAGAGAGGATCAGAGAGATCACAAGTGTAAGCAAAGGAAGAGAAAAAGTATAGAGCACTGCAATGCAGAAGCACCTGAAAGCGCAAAATGTGAAATATTCACAATGGTGAAGTACATACAGGTGCTGTTAAATTGGAAAGGTGTTTACCTATGCAGCATTAACTAGTTTGATACTTAAAACTTGTTTTAAATAGTTTACTTTTCTTGGATGGCTTGTTGTAATTATATAGATTGTTTGTGGGGGTAATTTAGTCATCACAAAGAGAATGGCATACTTTTCTTTTCAAAATTGATCTTAGCAGTGAACCAGATCTAGAACGTTTAGCTAGTCACACCAATCATGTATCATGGCAATAATATTAGGAATGGATAGATATCCAAAGTACAAGCTTGAACCAGTTATGTCCAATAATCCAACATTATGAATATGAAATATTTAGCATTCATTTTAATGTTAGTAGCAAATATGAATAGAAGTTAATATACCATACAGTCATATCACTAACTAACTATAAGGCATACATTATCTTTTTAAGTACCTTCACCACTCCATCACCATGTTACCTGTTGTTGACTTCTGTTTCATTGCCCTTATTTTACACTAGCTTCTGATTTTCCAAGATATTTGTGCCATTTTGCACTCACGATTGCATGAAACACCTAATCAATTAATTAAATTAGCTAGTTCAGCCCGACATAAAATTAATTTCCAGGCATTATTCAGAGCTTCCTCTGACTCCTGCTTTTAATTTGTGCCAACATGCCTGCATTTTTCCCATAACCACTCTCTGGGTGAGCCTTGTGCTAATAATTTGTGCAAGATATCCAGGTGAAGGTGCCCTCAATTACTCAGCAATCATGAATTTGGGTGTTTAATTAGCTGGGCCGCAGCCGCTTTTAGCCTCTCGCTGTTTATGTCCCACATAGAACATCGGTAAAGTCCAAGTGCAGAAAAGTTAGGGTGAGATATGAATGCGTGGCCTCCCCTCTGTATAAATTCAAGAGCTGTGAGACAGGCGCTTCTCCCCGGGGGCGTAAATGCAGTGTGTAATGGATTCAGCTCACCTCTTGCGCATGAGAGGAGTAGATTTGTAGTTAGATGTGTGTTTTTTGGACTGCAGGACATCTATCTGTTAGCTTGCCCTTACTTTAAATGTCAGTGCTGTGACGTAAAGCTTTGCGTGGTGAGTAGCCACTAATTTTGTGCCCTACTTTGTCATGTTCTACTCTGTACTCGTAGTCAGTCTACCCTGTTACTAAGCAGGTATGTAAAATATGTAAATATAAGTGTATCATTTACACCAAGATTCCAAGAAAGAACGCTGTAATTCAGCAATGGCGTTTGAGATTTCGCGTTTGAGCATCACAGTCCGCTGATGGGATGCGACTTTACACTGATACATCCTTACAAGGGCCCATAGTGAAAACTTTTGACAAAGTTAGAACTTTAGCCTTCTGATGAGTAGGCAAGCGGCTTAACCACTGTATGGCCATTTCCAGTGTTTGTAGTCCGCATATGAGGACATTTGAATGACAACTAAATTTATCAATTGAAATTATACTATGCCATAGGGGTGAGTGATTGGTAAACATTATATCCCAATATCTAAAGACATTCTCACTATACACAGTATTTATCATAATACATGTGACAGCAGACAAATTGCTACAAAACCTACTTTTCAAATATTATCTCATACCTAGTAAAGTGATTTGTATTCAAAATAACCTGCACTTCATCATATTAAATAGGACCAATTATCTCCTTATAATACAACATGTTGTCATTGGTCAGTGTTCTTTAAGCGCTGACGATGTTCTCGATATGCTCAGAAAAGAATAGTGTTTATCATGATAACAAAATTGATCACTATATGATAAAATACAGTCATATTCCAGTGGGCTGCATAGCTGAGATTTTAGTTTTGAACATTAGCAATTTTAGGCGCGTTACGTATTTGAATCTACATACATAAATAGTAACTGGCCATGCTCCACAGATCACGTGGCTTATCAAGTCACGTCTTTTCCTCGTTAAACAGGAGAGCTTTTGTACGGGATGGGACACATTAGTTATCGACGTAAATGGCTGTTAATAATCCACTAATTGAGCCCCTTCATTATTCATTGGGCCCTTGATATCCCGTTTAGCAGGCTGGTGGGCAATCTGCGATGCAGCAGAAGTGGAGAGAGCGTCACCCGTTGGCACATGGGTACACTAAAGCAGAACAGAGGTGCTCACGCCTCCCTTCCTCTCCTTCCCCTCCCTATTGTTTGAAGCTAATGCAAAATGCACTGTGTATATGACCCATTTTAGCAGCTCATTAGCATAATTTGGCTGTCGTGTGGCCACTGAGTTAATGTACTCGCAGATGACAGGGAGAGTGTGTTATACGACCTTAGGGTTTTTAAAAATTAAATGACAAAGTAGGCCGCGCTTTGCATAAGTATGAGTTCGACATTCATGAACGTGAGTGTGTGTAGGAGCAATAATTATACATTTTATACTTTACATATAAGTAGAATTATACATATATTTTTTTATTGGTTTTCATAATATTACTATATACTAGATATATACTACTGTATATAAATAAATTTAAAGGAGAAAGTTGCATGCTTGCACAACTCATTCTAAAATGTAGAATTGGTCATTAGAAATAAACGATTATAAGGCAAATTATAACCTTCTAACATCGTGCGCTGTTATTTTTTTAATCAGTAGAATTTTACTAATTTACTTGATATCTTGAGCTTGGATGCTAAATTGGTTTAATAGAAATTTTTAATTGAAATGCTTGACATTATATGACTACAAATTGCCATTGTGGAAAATGTGAGGCTGTTCATGTGGCTGTAATCATGCTCTATATAAAGTGTGTAGCTGAATGCCACACCAGTTGTGCTGGACCCTGGAGTTATCCTGCCATATGGTGGCCTGTTCCGCTCAGGCCAGCCTCTGATGAGCTGCCTTGCTAAAAGGCGAGATGGCGCCATTCATTTAGAGACAACTCTCTACCGTATCCACAGCAACCCAGATCAGTGCCGGTGGGTGAGCCGAGGTGGGTTGGGTCGCTATGAAAGTGCCCGTCTGCACTTCAAAGCCTCTCTTTGTTTAGTATGTTATAAAGTTAGATGTGACTTGTGGTGAAAAGTGGTGAAAAACGACAAAGACTTTTCTTGCAGCCAAGGATTGTGTGTGAGATGATGAAAAATGTGAAGGCTTTCTGCTGCTGAGGTTCAAGTCAGGCCAGGAGGAGGAGGTAGGGCGAGGGGGGAGACACAAACCCCAGAAATCTGTCCGTCCCTTTAGCAAGCTTGTTACTTCTGCTCACAGGTCATTTATCAGTGATCGTGCTGCAAATGGAGGCCGTAATCATTAATCACTATTCATACACCAATACAAGTGAGTAGGGGGAAAACTACTTAAAAAAGTAGAAAGCGTTTAAGAAAGAGGCACCATCATTGAGCCTTGACTATTTTACAGACAAAGCAGATGTGGTGCTTTGGAATCACCGACTTTTGAATTTGTGAAGGTTTAATATATGGTCATTGCATCTACTAAATACTAACTGCAATTAAATACAGTACAGTATGTTTTAGGCTACCATGCTATTTATGTTTGTTTTTAGCCATATAATAAATAGAGGTCCAGCTACATGTTATCAACACCTGTGATACCAATTAAAAACATATTTTTTATCATGTTGTGCATGAGCTCTGATGTCACAAGTGCGCCATATGCACACTTCTTAAAGGATAATAAAAGTTGGTTCAAAATCAGATCGTTTTTTTCTCTCAGGTGAAACTCAGGTGAAGGATCTTTGTTGAAAATGGGAGTTAAGCACTTAATGTATTGACATCTTGACTGCACTACGCATGAACAGCCCTGTATGCACTACGAGTTTACTGAACACATCTTACTAGTCAAAATGTACTTTATGAAGAGTGGGTGCTGCTTGGGCTTTATGGAATTAAGCTAAGCATCTATGATAAACTTTGTGCAAGCTTTATCAGTTCAATATCAACAGATAAATAGGTGCAAAAATTCTTTGCTCACCTCTCAGTATATAAGCAAGGTTTACTGACAGATCTGTATACTAGATGCATTATGGTACCGTTATAGTATTGTGGCTGTTGACTAACAACGTGAAATTAAGTCTCTGAATGTGAACCTGTAATTTGTAATAAGAGGAACATTGCAATAGAATGCCAGGGTTTGTTTAATTAATGAACGTCTATGTTCTAGCTGACCTATGTGAGGGCTGTGGTTTGTGTTTAGAATCTCTGAGGAATGTCGCATTGTGTTGGCTGAATGTAATTATCGCATGCCTTCTTTGAGGTGCTGATGCTAGTCAATGAAATAGTCCCTGATCACTTATGTTATTGTCATTACGGACCTTGGCCACAGTCGTAACCGGAACGCTTCTTCAGATTTACAGAAGCGTTCATGAGCAAACCTGGAAGATCACTGCAGGCCATGAACAGACTGGATCAAACAGCATCGGTGCAAAAGAGGGGGCTACAATGAGAGCGCGCAAGAGCGAAAGACAGAGAGAGAGAGAGAGAGAGAGAGAGAGAGAGATTGTTACATTCCCACTGACATGCTGTGCATTACCATAATTGGCTTTTCTACATGATAGGACAGAGGAAATAATAATGTCATTTTATTTACAGCCTTCAGTGTCCTGGCCTTCCCCCTTTCCCTCCCCTTCTTCTCTCTCTCCCGTTCGCTCTCGATCTCTCTTGGTCCGCCACTTCTGCCGTCCGTGTAGGTCAAATGACGTGGTTTGATCAGGCCTGTCCAAAGGCATCAGAGCTGAGTGGCATGTAATGGAGACCCGGTGACAAACCACATTGGCCGGCCAAATAAGACTTGCCAGTTTTCCCATTAAAATGTCGACTAAACAGTACGGCTGTGCGCCGGCCACTCCAAACCCACTCTGACCGGCTAAATCAGCCGATGGAGAGGAGCCTGAATTGGACATTAGTACTGCAAATGACTGCTGTGATTGCCCCCTCTCCCGCTAAATAAAATAAATAAATAAGGAAGAGGAGGGGTGGAAAGGTGGAAGATGCCACTTGTGGTAGGAGACATTCAGGGAGATAGTGTTTGGCGCATCTGGGCGCCCTGTCAGTATCGGTCCTCGGTTCTGTTACTGAGATTTCTAATAAGTTATGAATCCTGGGATATACATGCCTTATGCGTGCACTAAAGCCCAAGTGATAGGAACATTTTTGCACACTGATACCATCTCAAGGGGTGCAGATTTGAAAAGACAGGCCAATACAATTCGATAAAATTGGATGTTGTAGCTGTAGATTTTTCAGTATCACTTCACATGTATGAATTTCACCCACTGAACATTTAGAAAGCGATAATGTGCAGGCATGCACAAGGGGTGCTGCCAGGGCTGTCCAATCAAGTTTGTCCTGTGTAGCCTTTTTGGAAATTTAAACATAATTAAAAAAATAAGACAATATTTTAATTATATGTGTAATATAAGTTTTACAACGTGGGTTACAATTACTTAAAGCAATGGCATAGGATTGCATTGATTATATAGGTTTATTTAGGCATTTGCACAATCCATTGGTCAATCAGAATGCTCCAGCTATTGACTTATTAAAGGGCACACCCACATATTTGGCTAATTCTATAGCTACACTGTAAAATAAAATTGCACGTGATACCCTATAAGTCCAATTAAGAGATATACAATTGTTACACCCCCAAATTAAAACATTCTGTGTTACATATCTGTCATCATATCTGATTTATTACAGCGGTTTCCACCCAGGGGGCTTCCCTTTGATTTTGGAACATGACTGTGAGGTCAGCTTCAGATGTTAGACAATAAGCCATGGATCACTGTTAGCATTCCAGTGCATTTCCAAGCTGTCTTATGGAGTTGGGGTCAAGGTTCTATGCAAGCCTGCCAAGTTCTCAATTGAAGTTGGCAAACCAATTTTTTAGTGGTTTTGTTTACGGACAACAGAGCAGAAAGTTGATAAACTGACTTGATGGAAGTCGAAACCTATATATGTAAGAGTGCCATACTGAGTGTCACTGGATATTCAGTACAACCCATTCTACTGCTACTGTTTGTCTATGAAGAATTCAGAAATGTATGCTTTATATTATGATTGTGTTTCAAGTGAGTCTTACTGAAATGGCAGAGCTCAATAATAAGAAGTCCGTAAATCAGATTTACAGACAGTTTTTTTTGTCAAACATACATAATCCAACAAGCACGTTTGTTAATTTATAAATATTAAATTGCATGTAAAATTATACTGGTTTTTTTTGTATTTCGGTTTGCTACATTTCTGTTAAGTGATGGCTTGAAAATCGCTGGAATTAGAATGTTAGACCCGTGTAAAACATCCATGTCAGTCAGACAGGGTGTTATGACCAATCATATCTAACAAGAAGGAAGACAGGAGAGACGTGCATGCCATGGCTGTAATGCCAGTGCTGCGTTTACTGAACTTTAACTCAAATAATTTTGATTTTTATTCAAGTACCTTGCTTTGGTTGTATGTATTTATTCAAGTACCTTGCTTTTGAGTGTGTGTGTGTCTGTATGTGGTGTGTATGTGTAGTATTTGAATGGAAGTCTGTGATGTCCAGGCATATTGAGCAGCTGATCTCGGTTGCTCATGACCTGTGTGTGTGTGTGTGTGTGTGTGTGTGTGTGTGTGTGTGTGTGTGTGTGTGTGTGTGTGTGTGTGTGTTTGTGTG
>JAUZST010009976.1:0-12678 GCA_034779995.1 Parotocinclus haroldoi | reverse complement strand
TAATTCCTGATTTATGATGGGGGTATGTTCTGACAAATCCATCAATTCAGTTCAATTTAGCATAGTTTAATATAGACTGTATGTTTCATATACATATACTGTAGCCTATATGTCATATCGTAGAATACTTTAACACACATACATTAACTTCCAATGGGAAAAATGTTCACATAAAGCTTACTTTATAATATTATATTGAATATCTCATGTAATGTATTTAAAGTGAAAAACACAAGCGATTATTGTTGCAACCATGGCTTTTCTTAGCTGCATTTCCCAGTTCTCATCACTCTTGCCGCCTGACTTTATTATCAGATTCCCATTGTAAAAAGTCGAAAAATCAGGCCATTGTGAAAAAGGAGAGTACCTGTAAATAAATAGTTCATGTTTGAATTCAATAATGTACTATATATGAGGACAATAATAAAAAAAAATCTATAATCTGTCTTTAGAGATAAAGTGGATTTTATAGAACAGAACAGCACTATAATATTGTTAGAAGATGGTTAATTAAATGCATTTTTAAATCTTTTATGAGCACATATGGGAGTAGAAGTGTCCACATTGTCCCAGTTGCACACTGATTTCACCACTAAGCACTGATTTATGAAGAGAAATGTGCTTGTTTTTCTCGAAATATGACAAAAACATCTGCATGGACAAACTCAGAACTATGTGTAAACATCAATTTGGTGGGAATTGTCTGTGCCCTTTCATACATATGACCCATTATGTATAACTAACTGTTTAAGCATTGAAGAATTTTTGGACTCAAATAAATCAGCCTCTCTCTGTAGTTTTATATTACATACATACATACATATTTTCATCTCTCTTCGTTTCTCCCTCTCTTTTCCTTTGACACCTTTATCTTTGCTCGTAAGAAGTCCCTCCTCTGTGCGTGTCTTTCATGTTTCATGGGGTTTGGCAGCAGCCCCTAGCCGCTAAATGACCAAGTCAGGCAGTGTGTGCTGCTCCACAGATTTGCTCTGGAGATTTTCCGACAAAAGTGCTGAATCAGGCATTCGCAAAAGTCTTCTGGCCCATATGACAACTCTGTGTCAGTCTTTCCCTTGCTGGTTGGATAATAGCTGCCATGATTGAGCTAAACGTCCCATACGTGCAGGTTTCTTCTTCCCAGTGCTGAGAAAATCTGGGATCCAAAAGCCTTAATCCCTTTGAGATTCACATCTGCATTTCTAGCTTTGAAGGAAAAAAAGAGAGAGAGAGAGAGAACATTTTGTATTGTGTAACGCACATTGTTACAATATGCAGAGTTGCACATGTGAGAAGTATCAGTTTGGTTTGTATTACTGTCTTTCTTTTCCTTCTATCTTTTTCTTTCTGTGTCCTTAAGAATCTATTACTGTCTATCTTTATTTTTCATTTATTTTCTTTATACCTTTCTGTCGATCATTTACTTACTCATTTAGCCTTTCATCTGTCATACTTTTCTCTCTCTTTTCAATCTTTCTTTGATTTTTTTTTTTCTTTCTGTCTGTCTTTCTCTCTCTTACTTCACTCCCTCTCACTGTCTCTCAGCGCTTGATTGTTTCCTGAGTGTCGAGCCAGAGCGGAAGTAGGAGGAAGCCATTGGAGGAACAGGGGAGAATTTATTAAACTCAACCACAGACAGTAAGAGAGAGTGAGCAGGGCAAACTCAGCTGAACTCAAACATACTCTTGAGAGTGCTGTAAGGGTGTTGAAAAGATGTTTTGGTAACACCTCTCCGCTGCTGGCTCAAAAGACCACAGTCTTTAGTACATAACTGTGCAGTAGCGTGCAAATACAAAAAAATAACACAATTTTCTGAGTGGGTTTCAACTGTTCCCAAGCCTGCTCTGTAAAACACGAGCCAGGAAGAAAGATCAGTTTCATGTTTTTGGAAGCGTTCGAATATACATTTTATTTGAGAGACATTGTATAATGGACAGTGAATGCAGGAGAAACATGTAATTTCCTTCTCTGTATATTTCAGTCGATTACATTTTGATTGTAGTTCTGTCCACTGTTGTTTAACGGTATCAATACAGGCATAGACACATTTATTTAAAGTTATTAAAGCTGTGTTGCTTAACCTAGAGGTTCTGCAATCTCTCATTGACCACACCACCCAAAGTTTTATGGAGGCCAGGAGTTGGTGTGTGTGGTCTCAGGTTCTAACACCATAAATACAGCCTCACGTCAGTGACAGCTTTCTGGAAGCACACACTGATATTTGCAGATAGCCCTGTTCATTCATTTGCAGTACTCAAATAGCTTCTTAATGGGTCATCAGGTGGTTTCTGTGACATTCAACTTGATTTGCTCTTTCATCAATAATATTCGTATACCACAAACATTGCTTTGAGGAGGAGTGGGAGTGCTAGTAGAAGTTTTGCATGCAGTGACCCTCATCACAATTATAAAACAAGGATGTGGTAACAAATTCAGTATTGGGCATTGGGTAGAGTTAGTTTGTGTTTGGAGCTCTATACTGGTTTGTAGATAGTCTTTATCTGTAATCCGACCTGAGCAGGCAGCTGCTGCTACACTTATCCAGCCCTGTTGTTCTCTCAAGCATGTGTGTGTGTGTCTGTCTGTGTCTGTCTGTCTGTCTGTGTCTGTCTGTGTGTCTGTGTGTCTGTCTGTGTCTGTGTGTCTGTCTATCTATGTGTGTCTCTATGTGTGTCTCTATGTGTGTCTCTATGTGTGTCTCTGTGTGTGTCTCTGTGTGTGTCTCTGTGTGTGTCTCTGTGTGTTTTTTGTCCTCCTGTACCGATGAGGACCAAATGTCCTTACAATGATAGGAAAACCTGACTACTTTGCTTATCCTTACTTCTTGATTTGTTTTTATTAATGATTTATTTATGTAATTAATTTTTTTCTTTACAAAAATTAGAACTTTCATTTAAAAAACCTGAAAGATTTGTTTTTTGTTGCTGAGATTAGGGATTAGTAGCATTAATTAGCAATAGTAATCATTGTGTCAATGGAATATCCTGACATGGACAAACATGTCTGTTCATGGGTGCATGTGTGTGCTTACTTTACTTACTTATTTTAACTTGTATGAAGGCCCTTTTCACATTCAAAACCTGAAATGGTTCTGGGTTTCTGTGTATTTTCTCAAAGTACTTCAGAATGCACTTCTGTAAAATCCAGGAAAAAATTATTTGATTAACTGATTAACATGCTGAATAACAGAATGGGTGAGTATGTCACATTTTGCAGTCTATTAATTATTAAACCCTGCTTGGCCCCTTATTATACTTATTATACTAATAATACTAATTATAGACTTGTTTTACAGATCCAGTAGTAAATCAGAAATAGGCTGTACATGATACATGTACATGTCTAAACACTTTATCACAGCATGGTAACATGTATTTTATTGTCACAGATTGTTAAGATCAGACAGCTAGATCTGTGTTTCCATTTCTCAGAACTACTGCTTTCTCTCTGGTTCAGGTTGCATATTTTATTTGAAAGAGGTGAACCAAGAGACAAAAGGCAGGTTTGAGTCCATGGATTGGCAGCCCGAGAAATTACTACCACTTCTATCCTTTTCTTCCAGAGCCTCTCATTCACTGACAGAAGTGCATGAAGATCTCCCCTCTGGACTGGGTTCTTCATTTGACTCTTTTCCTTTCAAAAAATGGCCCATCGGGGAAAACTAGCTTGCAGATGGGCCATGAACTCATTCGATGAGTGGAATCATCTGTTTTCTCTGGAAAGTCCCCACACTCTGTCAACGGTTTGAGGACTCCCTGAAATAAGATGACTCACAGAGAGATATGAGGACCAAAAGAACCTGAGAATAGTAATAACTCTCAGAACTAGATCCCTTTGTAAAGAAATACATGGTTACTATTAATGTGCATATGTACAAATGATCCTGGTGTTCTAGCTCTTCATATGTGCGTCACTGTCTCAAAATGCCATGAACTGTCTACCTAGAGGTGTCGGTTTTGATGCATGTTGTATTCAACTAGTTAATCGTAACAGTAGATATTTACCACGATCTCATAGTAAAACTCCAGTGTGAAAATTCCAGTTAGCAGGATCCGTTACTTGCATAACTATTCCTTTCTCCTTGATTTCTTCTTCATTTTGTTTCCTTATTTGAATAAAAGGCAAAACATTGCTTGCTCAAGTCACTATTTCTAAACACAGCAGACAAAATCCTCATGCATCCTCATCTGTATGATTAGCATTGTGAGTCATGCACAGTTCACCCCCCGTTACTGGGTCAGCCACTGAACCCATATCAGTCATTGTTCCCATCATTCCCAGAAAAAACCAGTGACTAAAGGCATCCCACTCAGATCTCATGAACGTACATCACACAAAGGTAGAGAGAGAACCAGACTCCTCCAGTACAGTATGATAATAATAATAATAAAGTGTCACTGTTATAGACTTAGACGATACCCAACATGAACACTGGCAGAGAGCGTTTCACAAGAGCTGGGCTTACTGGAGAATGAATGAATGAGCAACGCACAGAGCTTTCACTGTTTATTTACATTCCTGCAACACATGGGAATTCTTCAGCCTTATAGACCAAGGGTCCTGTTTGTGGCGCACATGTTTGTGAGCAAGCGTGAGCCTGAGAGGTAACGCATCACAGCTGGACCGCTGTGATATCAGTGTGCTATTTCATTCAGTCCAAAGCTGCCGGATCCCAGCTGTCTGCCAGCAAAATGAAGTGTGTGTGTGCGAGCGTGTGTGTATGTATACATGTGTGCTGTAACGTTGAGCACTTTGAAACAGTCTTTCAGTTCACAATGCTCTTGCTGTGCCATGTTGTGCCAAAGGTCTTTTGAGCCTTCAGGGGGAGATAATTTGATGAAAGCAACTGTGCTTCTGATTTCACACAGATGGCAGAAGCGTGTCTGACTTTGAATTTGTAGGTTATCCTATGCATGTTACTTTTGAGTCTACAGTTTGCATTTAACTAATATCTAATAACTAATGTGCTTTTAAGTAACGCATTATTTAGAAATACAGAAAATATAGTTAGATATGCTCTACTAAACGGCAATTTCCATTAAAATAATTCACTTTTATTTGAGCTGTTGTGTAACTGAGTTTTGCAATTGTGTATTTCATTGTACTCCCTTTGGGTAGTGGTCACTCTCCAGATTCCTCTTACTCAAGTCACACTGTTCACCTGAATCGAGTCCAGAATCTAACTTTAGCTATAATGTGATTATTTAGCATGTGAGCGCTGGCCGCTGCTGGCCTTTCATTGCAGTGAGAACAATCCCACTGTTTTCCAGACCCCCGAAGTGGACGCCTTAATTGGTCAGTCCACCCTTAGCATCCCCCACACCACCCCTAGCCCACTCAACCAACATATACTCCTCCTTCTCTCTGTGTTCTCCCCTCCCCTCATCCCAAGCTCTCTTCTCCTTATTTGGGCAGAGTGCTTGGGAGCACGGGGCGGCTGGGCCGGGGGTGGGGAAGAGGGCAGCTTAGTCAACAGGAGAGAGAGAGTGAGTGAGAAAGCGAGCTCAGGCCGTGATTCCTTAATAAGGAGATGTCTGGAATTTAAGTCTAGCTTTTCTTCCATGTGCACTCCTCTCTAACAATCTCCCCTACTAACATACAGACACACACACACACACACACACACACACACACACACACACACACACACACACAAACAGTGACATAAGTTATTGAGAATAATGTGAATAAGTAAGCCAGAGAAAGGCTCTGTGCAAATTATTAGTTTTGTGAGAGTATTGTTACAGTTTCATTTAAAATGATTGTACACAACAGTGCACTGTCAGTACAGTTCACATGTTCAGATCTTTGTTAAATAATGTAACGTACCACCTTAGCATAACATGTGTCTGTAAGTATCAGTAACATATGTGATATCTGAACGAATACTGATGTAGCAATAAAAAACAAATACTACCAGTAGTGCTGGGTTGGCAGTGTAATTTCCTATAGTCATTTCAGCAGGTTTCATGTGATGATTCAAATAAAAACAACACAAAACATGTCTTCGTAAATCTAACTACAACTTATACACTCTAACAGGAAACAAACAGCCTTGATCATTTTAACATTAGACGTTATTCAAGATTCAAAGTGCTCATGTAAGCATAGACCACATGGTTTGTAACACATAAGGTTAATTAATATGCTTGTTTTCTTAGTACAGAAACATCCAAATTATTGCAAAGCAGTTGATTATAATCAAGGTTTTTACACGGTAAAAAAGTTGTTTGTGTATGTATGTGCACATATACAGTATCTGTGCACCTCGTGTTGGGTTTCTTAAAGGCTCCCTGGTTCTTCTGGTGTGTTTATGCATGTGATTGTGTTTTACAGAGCTGACCCTTACATTCTGGAGGTTAACCAATATCGCTTTGACAGTTCATGGCTTAAGTTCGTTATTTCAAGAGGCCAAATATGGGCATTAAGCCATTTTACCCATTTGTCCTGGTCATCCAATTATTTCTAGCTCATTTTCTCTGGACTTTGATCACCATTTCTGAAAAAAATGCTTGAGCGGAATCATTTTCCCTTTCCCCCTATAAAATGTGTACATCTGGTTAATTTTTGCTCCTGGTATTTAATCTGCCTTGGAAGAAGGTCACAATCACTAAGTAATCGCCTCAAATTGTAGACTGAACTATAGTCTGCATTAGTAGTTCAGGCAGCAGTTTTGGGTTGTTTTGTACATCCCTGTCTCAGCCTGCCAAGCAAAGCTTATTCTTTCAGCGCGGCCGTAACCAGAGCGCTTCAAGTATCCCCCCAGGAAGGTCACGTGCCGAGTCAGCCATATTTACCCAAGCTGTGTATTTTAGTCAACATCAGCAGAAAGTGAAATAAAAGAATGAATTATGTGGGTATAATAGTCACTCCTGGGACCTGAGTCTTCAGGAACAATACCACGCAAAGAGAGGCAGCCTGAAAAACACTTAAGATCTCTTAACCAGTTTCAGACGTTCCGACAGCCACATTGGACCGCTTTCTCCTGACCACAAACATTCTTTCAGGCCTAGCCTGATTATTGAGGCCTATTAAAGTAGGGTTTTATATAATGTCAGAAATTCGTTTGTCATTTGAGGGGGCGTTAGTATTGAGGCAGTTACAGTCAGGAAATGAGTTGTTTATACATGCCATTTTATGAGTCAATTAGACATAAAGTGCAGTGTCTGCTAATTTATGGATGATTGTTGCAATGCCTGCTAATTCATGAAGTGTTGTAATTGTGAAACATAAGATGTTTTAGGACGATTCGGATTTATCGCTTATTATGGAAACGACAATAACCTCCTTCTTCCTCTCTTTGTTAGTTCCTTTGTAGATTGTGGGCTCGTGGAAGGGCCCTTTCGGAGCCGGCACCATTGCGTCGAACGAGTGGAGTGCAAACGGGAGCCCTCAGCAGGGGCTGGAGGATGGTGGTGATGAGCTCGATAAGACAATGGACAGTGATGCTGAAGGAGTATGGAGCCCTGATATTGAGCAGAGCTTCCAGGAGGCGCTCGCAATTTACCCACCCTGCGGACGCCGAAAGATCATCCTCTCAGATGAAGGAAAGATGTATGGTATGTGACCTGCTTTTATTTATTTTGCCTACCTATTATTTTTTCTTATTTTATAACAAATGCAGATAATTATACACATAATATTACATGTGTATGTGCTTCTTCGTACGAATTGTAACTAAAACAGACAAGAACAAGTCTCAACCTGGTTGGAAAAGTAAGTGAACAACAGCTCTAGTATGAGTAAACTATACTAGTACAATACATCCATCTGCCATTTCATTAGGTGCATCTTACTAGTACTGGGTTGCATGGGTCCTTTTTGCATTCGGAACTGCCTTAAATCTTTGTGGTGTAGAATCACAAAAGGTGCTGGGAATATTTCTCAAATACTGAGCAAACATCACTCAGTTGCTGCAGTCTCCTCCTCCAGCACATCCCAGTGGTACTCTGGTAGACTGAGATGTAGTGACTGTGGAGGCCATTTGAGTACAGTGAACTGCTGATATTTAGCCAGGTGAGTACAGTAAAGATGATTTTAGCTTTGTGACATGGATTTCGAAGATGGGTACACTGCAGTCATGCAGGGATGGACACTATTAGCAACAATATTCAGGTAGGCTCTGACTTTCAAACGATGCCCCATTAGGCTGAAAGGCAACTTGAGCTCTTGATAGAAGGCAGGATGGATCCACCTTTACTGTTGCCAACTTCGGAACCTGCCATCTGAATGTCGCAGCAGAGCGTCATGAGACCAGCCAATGTTTTTTCAATCTTCTGTTGTCTGGTTCTTGTAAGATGAATTGATGGAGAATTGCAGCCCCAGTTGTTCTTAGCTGACAGAAGTGGATTATGTGTGTATCAAGGTTTGAAATGTGCACTTAGATACGTTTCTCCGCATACTTTGATTTATCACGTATTTAAGTTGCTGTTGCCTTTCGAACCAATTGTCCATTCACTTCTGGCGACAACAAGGCCTTATTGTAACTGCTTGAAAACTGCTGTTCACTGATATTCTGTATTTTTCTGACAATTCTCTATAACCCTTAGAGGTAGCTATGTGTAAAAATCTAATCAGATCCACAGTTTCTAAAATTCCCAGACCAGTACACCTAGCACCTACAAACAGCACGTTGAAATTCACTTAGATCATATTTATTTCAAATTCTGATGCTCGGTTTTCAACTTCAGCGGGTAATCTTGACCATGCCTACATATATAAAGGCGTTTCTGCCATGTGATTGGCTAATTAGATTGGCTAATTGCTGTTAAATTGCTGATATTGCTGTTAGTTTACCTAATGAACTGCCTGGTGAGTGTATCAGAATGTTGACTGTGAGCATAATTGGTCGTTAACATGCACATTCTACTTGAAGCACATGTAAAGTGGTAATAAATTTTGCTTGTTGTTGTTGTAATTGGAAATGTGGTGTTGGGTATAATTTATGGGACGTTCTTTTAAAAGCTTCAAACAAAATATATTTGATTCTGTCTGAAACTTCAGTAAGATTTTTTTGTGTAAAATAACCACGTGTGAGAATGTAAGGATTTAACCATATTTTTGATTAAATAAACATCAAAAGCATGTAAATGAATACAAATGTTAATTACCAATTATTTGATCATTGTTCATAATAAACAAATATCATTTCATACTCTTAGTTCCAAAGAGACTCCGTTCTAACAATAATTTAAAAACAAAATGAAATAAAATAAATAAATTGTTCACTGGTAATTTTATAATTTAGCCCATATTAACCTACTTATTATCCAGATTTTCAAGGACACAATATGTTTCTGTACTGTATACTGTAATTAAATGTTGTAATTAATCCCAAACTGAACTGGTAGATGCATTTTCACATGTTCAAAACACTACAACAAGCAGACTAAGTATAGATTAAAATTTAAGTCGTATTGACAGATGAACCTCATTAGTGGAACAAGGCTGTTATTTTGTTGTTTATACATCTTAAGACAGTCACCTAGCTCTTATTGTTTTGCTTAGTGTAATGATGAAAGTGATTAATATCATGTAGAAAATATCTGCTTATCAATAAGTTGTTGTTTTTTTTTTCTAGAGTCAGATTTGGACATTTTCATTATGTGAATTTAGTTCTTTAACCAGCAGCACATGGTCTAGCCAAACTTATGTATGGAACTATGGGATGAGCTAGTAAAACCAGAGCTGCTCAAATGCTCTGAGAAATCTGTAGCTTGCTAGTGATTACATTGCCATGGATGTTTGTTGGGATGCATGTTATGTTCTAAATGAACTGGTTTACTGAATACCAGCAAATGTCAAAGATATTTTCATTTTACCTTTTGACCACATTGCATTGCTAGCCAGGAAATAAGATTCTACTCTCTGGTCAGTTTTGAATAGTGTAGGGATGGTTCAGGTTCGGTGAGACAGTGTAGTCATTTCAGGGGAAAAATGGTTTGGTGAGAATTTCCAAATAGAGAGAAGGTGTGGAGAGAAATTAAGGATATCTTTTACACACTTGTTTATGCCTCACTGCGCACGCACACACTGACAGATTTTATGTTTGTGCGTAACAATTCATGCAGTGTCACACCTGTTCTTTTAGTACATCTTATCACTCACACTCAATATACATTGTATTTTAAAGTAGGTTGAAGTGAAATGTTAAATAAAACCAAACCATTAGACTGACTTTACTATGTAATGTTTAGAGTTATAAATAATTGCACTTGTATTTAAGATTTTATTTTTTATTTATGACTTAACTTCTGATAAAGAATCCTCTTCTCCTTACAAGGCACCTCCATGTACACATCATAGCCAGCAGTTGTGTTTTTCACAGTGCAGTAGTGAACAGGCCTCCACTTGCCCCGAGTTGCAGTGAGAAGTTGTAAAAGCTGGTCTACAGACAGGTTTCTCCAGTAGAGCACAATCACCTTTTTTCCTACGTGTTAGTTTCCGCCTAAACTGGTTTGTTTTAGCATTTCGTATCATTAGCAACTCAAGTTTCTATGCAGTTATAGGTTTTATTTTTCTCTTTCTCTTTTGTCTTGTTCGATCATTCTGAGAGCTCTGAAGTAGTAAAACCAGTTATGTTTGTCTTACCCAATCACAGTTTGTTTTTTCCACTGAATCCTTCCTTCTGTTCTGTGTCCTGCAGTCTCCCCCCATCTCGAACAGTTGCTCTCCCTCCCTTTCTCTCTCTCTCTCTCTATTTCTTTCATCCAAAAATAAACAGATTGTTAGTCATAGCATTGCTTTCATCTATTAAACTCGAGGTGTATTGACGTGTTCTTTCTTGGTGGCACGTTTAATGGTACTGTCTTCAGCGAGAATAATCGTGTTATGTATAATAATTGGATAGTATTGATAAGTATGGGTATCAGACGATACTTAAAGCTTGGATATTAGTATTGCATATCTATATATTATACAATATATAGACAATATTATTAGTTTAGGCAAAATATATGATAGAAGCTGAAACTTTACTGTAATTCATTTCAGGTAATGAATACGTTACAAATAACAGCAAATTTATTTGAGAGCACTTAATATGGAACCAACTGATATCTTCCCCTAGAGCTCACCTTACAGGTTTTCGGTGGGGTTTAAGTCAGAGGACTGGGACTGATCATTTTGATTTTTATCCTGCTGAACGATCCATCCACAACCTAGCTGTAGCTTCCTGGTAGATGCAGCCAGATTTTCATTAAAACCTTCTCTTACCTCACAGAGTTTTTAATACCATGTATACTAACAATATTCCAAAATCCCTTCGTACAAAACACTGCCCCACCACAGCCCCGCAGGATTGGATTTGTTTCTGTATAATTGTGCTTCTTTTATGCTAAACCAACCTAAACTGAATAATTTTATGCTGCCAAAAAGCTATTTTATTCTGTTCTACCCAAAGATCCCAGTTAACATCCAATATTCAGTAACGTCTACTGACCCCAGGCTGATACCTGTGTTATTTGATGAAAAGAAGGGGCCATCCAAATAGTTTGTCAGCATGGAGATGTAATGTACTTGGTACTGGCATGCTTACTGTATAGCCTTGTTAAAGTGGAAGAAAACATAGTTTTGAGGAGTGCCAGTAATTGCCATGTGCTGTTTTAATGCATTTAATTTAATGAGACATTAAATTAGTCCTGTATATTATACTGCTCACAAAAAATAGGGTATCCCCAAATGTTTGTGAGCAGTGGATATGGACAAACCTATTGGGACACCTACATGAGCTTTTATATGTTAAGTTAATGCGTAACTCCATAGATATTAATATGGAGTTAGCCCCGTTCTTCTACTGCTCCACAGTCTATGTTCTAATCCTTTTTCAAGGTGTTTGATGTAGTTGAGGTCAGCCACTGACACTGCCAGAGAGAGGAGTGTGATTCTTTATTTCACAAAACATGTTTCCACTGTTTTAGAGTCCAGTGGAAGCTTGCTTTACACCACTCCATCCGCCCCTTGGTATTGTGCTCAGCTGTGGAAACCGACAGTTCCTGTGCACAATATTTTTATTTGTTTTCTTTTTTGGTAATGTTCATGCCAGAGAATCTGTGCCACTTATAGGGCTACACCTAACCACTTTGTAGTTAATTTGAAATGCACATCAACACGTGAAGTGAGACTTCCAAATCACTCTCCCCCATTAATACCTCTGCTGATGTACAGCCAGTTTAACCATGCCTGAACGATAAACACAAAAACTGACAGACATTACATCACAGAAGATAAAGGCTGTAAAAATATTTATTGTGGATGCCTCATTCTTAGCATTTTTACAGGGCGACTGCATGTTTCCATCTTTGACTAGAAGGGATTCCCTTGTGTGCTGTCTGAAAATGATATGTCCTTGAAACTACATTTCTATTTTTAGTAAACATCTGACGCTCTGAGCTGATGTGAACCCTATCCTGGATTGATTGAATGATTTGTTGAAAGATTGTTATTTCCAGTCCTTCTGCTTGTTAATCTCATTGAGAAAGGCTGAACTTGGATAGTCTGATAACTGACAATGTAGAGAGATTTGGCTTTCCAAATCTGCGTTCCTTGATAAAAATCTGCATAAGGCGTGTACATACATGTGTGTCTGAGTGCACGCGGTTGCTCATGCGCGCGCGCGCGTGTGTGTGTGTGTGTGTGTGTGTGTGTGTGTGTGTGTGTGTGTGTGTGTGTGTGTGTGTGTGT
>JAUZST010009975.1:0-12678 GCA_034779995.1 Parotocinclus haroldoi | reverse complement strand
AATACTGTAAAAAACAAGTTCTTACTAAATTCCAGTCAACGTTTGAAGAACTTATCCAGTGTGATGTGATCCGCTTTCTCTGTGGCTAAGTGGCAACTTGTGTTAGGCAAGTGTAAATGTAAATGTTAAGCAAAGACCTGTAGGTGGCAGTAGAGGGCTGGGGAGTAACCCGGGAATTTTCAGGTAATAATGCCAGAGACGAAGAGTTTATTCATGGATATTACATACTGTACACGTTCTTTGGTCCGATTAAGCGGAATTATGGTCCAAATAAGTGAATAACATTACACGTATATAATAGGATTTGTTTCGGTACTTTAGAATTTGGTCCGAATAAGCGGCTGGTCCCATTAACTGGCGGTCCAATTAACCGAATTTCACTGTACTTACTTTATTAGCATGCTTAGTTTGGCTGATAGCACACTAAAGCAAACTTGTTTGTTTTTATTATTGTTTGCATTTGGTGACTCGAATAGGACTTAAAGTTTAGAACTGTACTTGCTGGCTAGCGGGTTTCAGTGTACGTAAAGATTTTTCTCTCAGTAATATTTTATTAAAAATAAAATTGAGTGGTCACTTCTGAACAATGTCGGCTCTCCAAATGAAACTAGCCAGGTTCACAGGCACGTATGAAGGAATGTGTACAGAAGGGGGCATTTGGCACCGTGCGTTTGGCCTCATGTGCCCTAGAGCAAGCATGTTAGCCTTCACCCTGCCAGCTTGGTAGCTCTCTTGTGGTAACTCTGATCGAGGGTGAGAGCTGAAGGATCCGTGGCAAGCGTGGTAATAATAATAAGTACCTAAGATACACTGACCATGGGAATTTGGCTTTGTGTGGAGTGCTCCTATTTTTGAAAGACAAAACGTACACACAGATGCACCCACATTAAAAAGCGTGTGTCAGTCATCGCTGAGCAGAGACGTGTAGTCCTGCCAGCGACGCACACGGACTCTGTCCGAACGTTTGTGTGAGTTTGCGCCTCACCATGCTCTCTGTCACTGACTTCAAAATCCAAAACCACTTCTGCCAAGAGCAGCAGCCGAATCTAGGCATGCCGCCCTCACGCTAAACCCCTGGCATGGCTTACTGCGAGAGAGAAATAATGAAACGAGGGCATGGCAAGGGCATACGCTAAAGCCGCTCTCAGCCGAGCTCCACAAAAATCCAGAAGTTCAAACGCTTGCAATGAGAACTTCCTGCGAACTGCAAACTTTTTTACACTGGCGCCACGAGTCGTGAATAGCAAAACAGAAAAGCCAGAACGGAGAGGATGATGTAATGAAATATGTTTGAGCCACACGTTGGCGTCCATTTTCTCTCCGCGAGCAGACGGCCGCCATTTCATAAAAACGATTCCTCTGTGTTATTACCGTTTCTTCCAGAGGGAAACAAGTTTTACTGCCATTCCTTAGTAACAAAACAAACTGAAATAAGGCCTTGTGATAAATGATTGTATATCTGGGTCTGCAGAGACACTTCTACAAACATCTGGTGCTACAGAAACACTTCGACAAATATCCGGCCCTGCGGAAACACCTCTGCAAATCATTCTCATCAACGGCTGCTTACAAGTTCAATTAAAACGTTTCACTGTTGAACGAAAGCCTCGAGTCGAAAGCTGTTTAAACAGGCCCCTGTATAACACGCTCTTTTTCGTCCTGAACCCTGCCCTGGGTGTCTCCTCTCAGGTTTACGTTCACGTTGGAGTTTCTGGTCAGGAATCGTTCACATGACTCACTCGGCACTTCAGCTTTTTTATTTTTATTTTGGCAGACATTTCATGTGCAGAGGAGTTTACTCTTGGCAGCCATTTTAGGTCTCTCACTCGCTCTCTCTCTTTGTGCATCTAAGCTAAACACGTCGAGTAAAACTAACCCGAGTGCAGAGAGCCAGCATGCCTGTTTGCCAGGACGGTGAGGGAGGCCGAGAAAGATTTGGCAATGCTATCTGGATTCAGGAAGAGTGTGTGTGGGGGCTGTAAACAGAAAGTAAGAGTGTGAGAGAAAAAGTCTGAGCCGTGGAAATGAGCTAATAAGAAAGCCACTCCAGCTGCCCTCCAGAAATGAGTAGCAACTCGACGAGAGCTTACGTTCACGTCAGTGACCCTGGAGTCAATAAACATATCGTTACGTGTGTCCTAAAATGCAACCATTTTCCACTGTACAAGATTTGCTTCTACAGTTCAACTTAAATTCACCTCCTGCAATACAGTATTGCTTATAGTATTTGTATTCTACTGTAAATCCACTGCTCATAGACTCATCAGTGTCAAAAACCTGCTAGGAAAATATATAGGAAAATATTTGTGTGCATTTGCTTTTTCAGTTTATTTACGTATCAACTTTAAACCCAGGTCCTGTTTCCAGCAACTGGCTCTCACCTCGGTGCCGCAGGAGCTACCGTAGCTTCTGAATGAACCTGAATGATGTGGGTTATAAATAAATGATAACACTATGGTCTATAGATCTATACAAGTGTTATAATATTTGCTTAATGATGATCAAAGACATAAAGACAACGAGTGTACAGTTATGTGAAATGTCAACCCACTGAGGACTCATTTTATAATTTATTTTTATTAATAATTTACATTTTATTACTGTTTTATTATTGATTTAAATTGCTATTTACTTAATTTTGCTATAGCTTAAAATACTTTTACGCATTTATTTAATTAACATCTAGGCCAGCCATGGATGATGTCCTCCCAAGATTTCTTCCTACTACTTCCTTCCCACTGTCACCCTGTATATATATATATATACACACACACACAGTCGATTCTGGTTAATGGGACCACATCGGGACCCGATCGTTTTGGTCCTAATAACCAGCTGGTCCGACTAAACAAACATGCCCTATGTTACAAGACATAATAAATGTTTATTAAACCTTTATTGTGCGATTTACACATATAGTGAATGTACAAACAAGAACTACTGTTGGCTAAGTGGCGACTTGTGGCTTCTTTTCTGTAGTAAATGGAAATGTTAGGCAAAGACCTGTAGGTGGCAGTAGAGGGCTGGGAGATACTCGGGAGTTTTCGGGTGGTTATGCCAGAGACGAAGAGTTTCTTCACGGATTTTACATACTGTACACGTTCTTTGGTCCTATTAAGCAGAATTTTGGTCCAAATAAGCAAATAACATTTACACGTATATAATAGGATTTGTTTCGCTACTTTAGGATTTTGTCTGAATAATCGGCTGGTCCCATTATCCGGATTCGACTGTATATAATACCACTATAATACTATAATATATTCATAGAGGAATTAGCACAGCCGAAACCTGCAAAGTCTTTCTTGGTTGTCATGTTGCGTAGTGCACAGTGTTTTCGGTTCTTGTTACAAATACCAGAAGATCAGTCTATTGTTTTGCAAATGGAAGTCCATTCCACGTTTTGAAAAACTAAAGATTTCATTAAAAAAAAAAAAACACAGACACAAAGTATACCTTTCATGATTCTTAAAACCGTTGGATCAAGCGTCCCTTTACTTAGGCGTTCACACAGCAGGACCTGTTCATAGTTCTTTGAACACCATATTCAGGGCCTTTACCTTTTCAAATTATGAGTAGTTCCTCCCAAATTAGTGCCTAGAACTGTTTTGTGCGTCTATAGTGTTTAGACAAGATGGAACTGGTTTTATCCAGGACAGAAAAAAAAACAAACAGATGAAGGCCAAGATGCACAAAAGCACAAGAGGATAAGCATCATCGTTATCAGTCAGCGTTGACGCAGCCTTCAGAGCAGAGTTTCAGGGATTTGAATTCTGCACGTTTAATTCTGGGGTTGCCAGATCCTGCGAGAGAAATCCGTCACAATCAATGGAAGAAAAAGAGTCCAAATAAAACAAGTCTTTACAATAGGTGGACCTGGACAACCCTATCGGATAAGGAAATGGGGTAACTGGTTGACATGCTACGAGTAATCCGATTACTGGAGCGACATCCAGCTCTCTTGATCCGATTTCTTAGTCGGAATTCTAGATACAGGACCACTGGAATATTCAGATTATTGTCTGCGTATTAAGTGGAGGTAAAAGCGTAGCTTCTGATCAGTTTCATGGCACCTTGGTGGATTCTTGCCAAGAAACACGTTCAGTCCCAACTTTCACAGTGTGATTAGGGAAGCTGCTTGATGTTCTAACCCCCCCAGGTCACAGTATCCTGTGTGTTTACATTGTAACTAGTGCTTATTCTCTTATCATGCTACGCCCTAATGCTGGTATCACTCTGCCATGTTGCCCCGGGTGTCGTTTTCGTCTCTTTTAATGACCTTGTGCAACAGAACTGAGTTCCAGATAATACACACTCTGTAGGTTCACACTCTCTCACTCTCACTCTCTCACTCACACTCTCTCTCTCTCTCTCTCTCTCTCACACACTCTCACACACACACTCTCACACACACACTCTCACACACACACACACACTCACACACACACACACAGCTGATTAATCGACCTTCGCTCAGCATTTTTCACTTCAGTTTTACAGGACAACGACCCTGTCCCACTTGAGAAGTTTGGAGTACACACTCGGTCCTGCAGCGTTCAGCTCGGCGACTGCAGAGAGATTTGTCCATCTGAAGATCAGTTTCAGTACTCGGCTTTCCCATTAAAACCTTTTCGCTGTCGAATGTTCTTTTCAGTAAACATCCCTAGCAGCCCTGGGACCTTTTTGACCCAACACCTTGAAGGTGGTGATAAGATCAAACCGGCAAAGAGGAGCGCTTAAAGGTTAGGAACAAGAATATCATAGAAGCATCTTGTTTTACCTGGTCGGGGTGTTGGGGAGGGTCTGGAGCCTTACCGGGAATTCAGCGTGCGCAGTCTGGCCGGGACGCCAGTCCACCGTTTACTCCTCTTCATACATACGCGACGGCTGAAATGATCAATACTAATAATCAATACTGATTGAAAATGAACAACACAGAAACGAAAGCTCTGGATTGAATTGTCCATGTATCCATTTATCATGCACATATAAAAGGCAGAAAACAAAATCGAAACCTTTATGCACGTATTAGATAGAACACTAGCTTTAACATTAGGGCAGAGTTGTAGCGCCGTCCATATATCCCCATGGAGGTCGGGTCCCCTGTTGAGTCTTGGTCCTCCCAAGGTTTCTTCCTACTACTTTCAGGGAGTTTTTCCTTGCCACTGTCGCCCTAGGCCTGCTCAGTGTGGGATTGGCCTTTTAAGATAACGTAAGAATAAGTTGCTTTGAGAGACTGCTCCATTTGTAAAAAAAAGCGCTTTAGAAATAAATTTGAATTGAATTGAAGAAATGTGACCCGAGTCAGTTCCATTACACACACTTGCAGTTAGTTAGACCAGGTCCAGTGTAGAATTCAGACTGAGCGTTTTTTTTTTTTTTTTTGGTCCGATCAGATAACGTGATCCCGCTTTAAGGAAACTCTTACAGACAGACAAAATGGAACGCCGAGATAAGAACACGGAGCAAGGGACGGACGACGGTGATAGAGGGAAGTCATTGTGGCCCCGCTGTTGCTTTTCAGTCGTGTCTTTACGGCATATTCCATTGTTCGCGTGGCTGAATTAGCAGGGATTAATTGTACCCTTCACTGCCAGGAATAAATATTTAAAGTGAAGCCTTGTATGGAGGTGGCGATTAAACCAGTTCTCATTAGAAAGGTGGAGCGGCTTCGGTTTCCACTTGCGTCACAGCGCGTCTGCTGTGTGTGTTCGGAGCTTAGAGAATGTTGCACTTGAGCTTTGTCAGGGTTAAGGTTGGACCGACATGGCCCTGGCGTCACGTTTGTTGCCGACACGACCCTCGCCTTGTGACCTTTTGTTCTGCGTTACACATGCACACGTCCTTCATGCTTGCTTGCTTGCTTGCTTGCTTACTTACTTGCAGAGTTGGGCTACTAGTTGGAAGGTTGAGGGTTCAAATAGCGGCTTTTCCAGGGAGCTCGAGCAAGACAACCATGACGGTTGGGAAGCTAGATTACGTGCAGGGGTGATAACCATGCGCTCTGGCCCCAGCATATCTTATTCCCGTTTTTAATAGGAAGATAACGAAAACTCTTTATTAAAGGTCTGGATTTGATTGAGTATTGGATGTCGGGCACGATAGTGATGCAGGGAATAGAAACTTTCTGGCTGAAATTGCTTTGAACTGATTACGCCGAGCTGAAAACGGAAATTTCTTTGCATGGCAGAAAGAATGGGGCGTTAACAAAACACAAGTTAATACAGTTCATGTTAACGCCCATGCTCTAAAGAATTCTAATAAATCGTACGTTTTACCTGTCTGATCTCCCATGTTGTTCGTAATGCTGTCTATCGAAGCATTTAAAAATGTTTGTTTTTTTTGTTTTTTTTAAGTTTACAGTGGTATCTTCAACTCCGTTACGTATCGTCTGCCTCCAATTTTCTTGTGATAATAACCTATTTTATATTTACATAATAGTAAATAATAGGGTGGTTTGGTGGGTAGCACAGCCGTCTCACAGCGAGAAGGTCGCAGCGAGAAGCTGGGTTTACTCCGGGTACTCCGGTTTCCTCTCGCAGTCCAAAGGCGTGCGTGTTCGATTAATTGGTTACTAAACTAGCATTAACGCGAGTGTGTGTACGTCGCTAGTCTTAAGAGAACGTTGCGTGTAGATATAACCTTGTGTGTGACGCTGAAATGGCCACTGATGGTGAACAAAAAAACAAACAAAAAAAAATAAACAGACATAGCAGTAGCCTAAAACGACTGAGTCTGGTCCGTTTCGTTCAGCGTCCGGTAGTGCGGTCATTAAACGGTGTGTACCTGTACTCCATACAGCATTCTACACCACAGTTCGGTAGCAGCATAGTTTCGCAACGATGTTGCCAAAATGTTTTGTCTCTTAGGAAAAACCGTGTGCTCTTTGTTGTTGGGTAGTAACTATAGCGACGGCTGACATGAACACCAGTGTGACATCACCAAGTCGGTCCTTTTCTTTGGACCCCATTGAGACGGCATACGGATCACTTACATTGCTTCTTCATATTGCTTTTGTCACAAAGAACAGCATTAAATATTTCAGTACGGCCGTGCGTGGTACATTCCCAATACCCGATCTTAATAATGCACATACGCTGGTGTGGTTACTGCCCCAGAGTTCAGGACGTGATCCAAACTGATGGAGTGTTCGACAGAAAGGGTTAATCGGGTTGGGGGGGGGGGGGGCTTTTTAAAAAATTCCACGGGTAGCTTCCACGGCTCAGACGTAAAGTCTGAGAGCTAGACGTAAGAGCCAGCGGTTGCAAACAGCTGCAGTCCTGAGGACCTGGGCTGGGGTGGCAGCGATGTATGGAAATGGCTGGACGCCCTGTTCGGGGTATCAAACAAAGCACCGATTCATGTCGGCAAGGCTTTGGCGTTTCTGAATGGATCTAAATATAGCCTCTAGCTTAGTAGACTTGCATTTATTCACAATCCCGAATCAAAATGAACAAACACCGCAGACAAACAAAAGACTTGGTAGCTTGGAACGACCCGTCATTAACCAGCAAACAGAAACGGCATGTAGCTCAAAGCTATTTCAGACCCGGAAGCTGGTATAAGGGCTTTGTTCACACTCCAGGTGAATGTGGACCATTTTTGATGTCTTTCCCTCATGTGCAGCACAGATTTGAATCTTTTGTTTTGAGTATGAGCCACTGCGTTCTGGGCCCAGTTCTGTGGTGGCCTGGTGGATAAGATACTGGACTATGGACCAGAAGGTCCCTGGTTCAAATCCCTCCTCCTCCAAGCCGCCACCGTTGGTTCCCTGAGCAAGGCCCTTAACCCACAATTGTAAGTAAGACTGTATTAATTGTAAGTTGCTCTGGATAAGGGCGTCTGCTAAATGCTGTAAATGTGAATTTCATAGGGGATTCGATTATAGCCGGACATGAGGACGTAACAAAATAAACTGACACTCCTGCGACGATTCGAAAATAAACTACTGCGATGGCCTGCTCCACCCTAAAATCTAATTAAAAAATTAATATTAACAATAACTTGGTTAGAATGTGCTACTGCATACTCACTTTTCACACGTGTGTAAACTTTTTTTTTCTTTTGGCTCAAAGCCATATTATCAGCCCTTTTTGTTCGATTTTGAACGTGATGTACTTGTGAGAGAGCCAGTTGGTCAGACAATCTTTCCCGCCTCGTCTGTGTATCTAAGGCTAACGTGAGAGATGAGATGGCAGGCTGTAGTCGTGGGGTTAAATGTTCAGGAATGGCAACGCAGAACACAAAGGGAAGTCAGATTTTGCCCACGGGAGGCAGAATTCAGCTTTATCTGAACGATTGTCGTTTTTACATTTTAAGTCGTTCTTTTAAGATTAACTGCAAGCAGTGCAAAAACTGTGCACATTTTTAGAACAAGAAGCTTAAATCCCCTACCAGTCAAAATTCTGTCATTTCGATGCTGTAAAATTGTATGTTGCAGCTTCGCCATATTTTAAATAGCGGAGTGGCAGTGTTCCTGTTTTTGTTCCCGACAAGTCAAAATGAGGTGCACTGTTCTGGTAGGACAACGTGCACAAAGTATCATTAGTCCCACGTGCAGGTAAAATAAATTAGAAAATCTCAGTGAGAAAATGATGTCTAAGAGTGTTGCACCCTCTGGTGTTCAAAAGATGCAACCGCACTAATGACGGAAGGAATAAACTAATTTGATCTGTAGCAGCAGCGGGACGGACTGTCCCTCATCCGACCTTGCCTTCCTCAGTCGGGGAACAGCAGACCTTTTGACTTCGAAATAGAACTTGCGTTATTATGCGAACGTTTTCGTGATTCTGCTGGGACTCGGCGTCTCTGAAGGGCAGCTGTGATGTAACCGAACACACCGTGGACGCGTGATTATAACTGAAGTGGTACGATTCCGAAATCATGGCCTGAGTGGTTTAGATAACGCACTGATTAGATACAGAAGTGACCATAGATGAGCACAGAGGGTGATTCGTGTTACCTCATGCGGAGGGGGAAATTAGGTCAGAGGTCCATCTGTGGATCCAAAATAATGCTGTGGGGATTTATACTAACACTCGCACCCTCTAAATCCTCTCAACCCTCCACCAAACGTACGGCAAGTAGTGTGGTCTAGAATTGCCCCTTACTAGGTCACCTTTGCCTTGTTTTTAACAGCAGCATGCTTTCTTCCAAAAATAGTCTTGTGATTTTTTTTTTTTTTTTAAGTGGACTTCCAACGAGCACTCGAGAACGTTGTTTCTAGGCAACATTTGGATACTCGATGGCCAGGCCTGATTTTGCAGGAATGCTTTGTTTCGTATAAATTAAGAATGTTAGATCTTGGGCAGCACGGGGGCTCGGTGGGTAGCACCTCACAGCAAGAAGGTCCCGGGTTCAGTCCCAGGGTGGAGGGGCTTGGGTCCTTTCTGTGTGGAGTCTGCAGGTCCTCCCCGTGTCTGTGTGGGTTTACTCCGGGTACTCCGGTTTCCTCCCACAGTCCGTGTGTGGGTCTGCGTGTGTGGGTCTGCGTGTGTGGGTCTGCATGTGTCTGTACGCATGTGTGGGTGTCTGTGGGTGTGGGTGTGTGTCTACGTGTGCGTGCATGTCTCTGTGCTCTGTCTGTGCTCTACGTGTCTCTGTGTGCGTGTGTGTCTGTGTGCGTGTGTGTGATTGAAAATGAATAAATAAATAGAGAAATAAATTGTGCAGCCCCGGAGACAAATACATCTAGTCTTTTCTTCAGACTCTAGGTACTACACTTAATTTGTATAAAGGATTTCTTCTGTATTTTTGTTCTGGGTGGATGGTCACAAGGCTATCGATTAAAACAACCCCAAACAACCTGTCAGCCTACAGAACGACGGCATATGAATGATAAGGTCCTGTCTGTATTTCCCAGACCTTGTTCTACGTTGTTTGAGCAGGGCACTGTTCACAATCAGAATTACAAATAAATGCACGTTATGAAGACGCAGAAGATAGGAGTAAATCAATAATCAGCTGCATTGCAGAGCAATGAAGATAATGATGTAGACTATTTCCAAGCCACTCTTGCCACAAGGCTAGCTCCATAAAACTCATTACAGTTTCCCAGACTTATAAAGTCGATTTCCTCAATAATGCCGGTAGAATCATTTCCCCAAACCCTGTTAATCAAGAGACTATAATGATAAAATGTCCCAATGACCCAATCCAATGTCTAGGCCCACAGCCCAAGCGACAGGGGGACCAAGACCAAGGGAGACGACCTCCTTGGGCAGCCTAGTTATTTGTAAGAAATAAACAAAAAATTAGATATTTAGAGAAAAAAAAATCTATAGCCCATCACATATTACAGTGAAGAGTATAGTAAAACGAATCACAAGACAAGAATATATGTTGTACGTACTATCGAGTATGAGAATCGGCGTGTCAATATTTAGCATTTACTATTTACCGTTCAGCAAATGGGTAAAATTTGGTGCCGTGGCACATTCAGTCAACCGGAGGAAGGGAGGGTACGTTAATGCCCTCTGATGTGGTGTGAGTAAGAGTCTAACGGTGCAGTGTGTGTTGGTTTTGGTACTGAAGCTGAGATTTTTTTATTTAAAAAAAACCCCCAAACTTGTTTGTTTTACAGGTACAAGCCCTTCTTTCCATTCCAAGTGCAGCCAACACCTGAGCCAGAGCTCTCGGTCCAAGATGAGCGGTTGGTGGAGGGACGCCTTCGGGTGACGCTTGTGGAATGTAGCAGGTATGTACGTGTTTGGGGCAGCGCGAACTGTCGTACTTGCGTCCCCAGTTGCGTTCCTAACTTTTCGTTACTTTGGCATTCGGCCTTTACGGTGCGAGCCCAGCCTGGGATTCCAGGTGGTGACTCTGCCCAGCGGAACTGCACGTTCTCCCACATCCCTGTTGTGTGTGTTTTATTTAAAGCATAATTATAAATATATATAAGTATAAATAGAATTGCCAAGTTCTTGCTAAAGGAAATTCGACACCAGTACACTTTCTCTAGAAACACTTGTATCTAATCCAGTCTCTCTCTCTCTCTCTCTCTCTCGTTCCCAGGGGTTTATTGGTGATACAATAGCTTTCTATTTAGAAAGGCTCCCTTATGAATTATTCAGCTGGCCTGTCCATTACAAGCCTGACCCAAACCTGACACTGTTTATCTACGTTATTTACCACTAATGAAACCATGCTTAAGCCGACCCTGGTTTCTGTAGCATAAGACACAATAGATATGACTTCATGGCAAAACTACCATGACTTAAAATAAAAAGATTTTTATTTTTGGTTTTTGTGGGAGGGGTGCTGGGTTTGACCCGGCACCACTGAGATCACTTGGCATTAAAGGAAATTAAAGGGATTTTTGTTGGTTGTGCTAAAAGACTTAAATCTTCACCATAGCGTCGTGATAACTTCGGGATTTAATCAAAGGTTTGTTTGACTAAATGACTCTTAACAGTTGTAGATTTGCTTTTTAGTGATTAGTGAAGAATTCGTCTGGTAGTTATTGTTCATTCATCCACTAGAGGGCAGCGTCAGCTAGGTTGGTTGGCTTGGTTGAAACCAAACTGGACCCAACAGGTACTGCAGATTAAAATGTGTCAGAGACACGTCCTGTACTTCAGGGCACCCTTGACTGAAGTGGGGACCGGTCCAGAAACTTTACTTAATCTTCTGCTCGGAAAACCATTTCCTTCATATCCGTTCTAATCGGTTGCTTGTAAAACACATGCAGATAAATCACTAGGTCATCCCTCTGCCCCTCTTGTTCTTCAGGTTGTTTATTTTGGGCTCGTACGATCGGGAGGCGTATGTCCACTGCACCATCGAGCTCAGCAGCCATGAATGGCAAGAAAAAAAACGCACCTCCATAAAGAAGGTACGTGCTGCGCTCCATCTTTCTGAAACCCGCCTTCAGTCGTATGCGTGGACTCTCCCGGCCACTGAGAGGCACACCTAATTCAGTTCTCATTTTGGTGCCGTGTTTACGTTGCAAGACTCTGACAGGGCTATTGTAGATTTCGTTCATTTCACCTCTCGCCCTGCAGCTCTTCTGGAATGAATTTAAAGCGGTGGCATTTTTTTTCAAACGACGCCTTTGAATACCGCTGCCAAAGGCAAATCGATAATCCAGTGTTTTACAGCTCCTTTTCCTCCCGGTGACATTTTTAGCCGTGAGCAACATAAAACCTTCACTAATCACTGCAATTTGGAGAAACTGACGCTCTCCCACTCTTGTCCCTCTGCCACCCTTTTTGACGCCTCCTCTCCCGCTGCAATAAACTTTGAGAGTTAAAATGTCTTCATTTTCAAAAGCCTTCATTCTTTAACCATCGCTGTAAATTCAGACCCATGTCTCACTATTCTTTCAAAACGAATAATGAAGAGGATCCCACATGAAACTGCTGGACAATCTGATCCCGTCCATGCCCCATCACTGTTTTGGCACTCTTGGGTGATCATACACCCTACTTAACAGTCAATGTGGGGGCACCCTGGCCCAGTTTATCATGCCTATGTTGCTTGTTTATTTGGCTTCTTTATCGTTGCTGTCGGCATCAGTGGCCATCTTGGCGACACACTCAAGGTAACATCCATACACAAGTTCATCTCAAGACTAGTTATATACACACACACACACACACACACACACACACACACACACACACACACACACACACACACACTTCATTAGAAACACTATACAAACACATGCCGTGTTCG
>JAUZST010009974.1:0-12678 GCA_034779995.1 Parotocinclus haroldoi | reverse complement strand
GCTGGTATAGAGCGCAGCTGCACGATCAGGCCAATTCACACTCCGGGCCTCACAACTTCTGAGAGTTATACTTACACTTGGAATAAAGCGTCGAGATGAAGAAGCAGTTCAATCGTATGAAACAGCTGGCCAACCAGACAGTCGGCAGGTTAGTGTTTATTTATACTTTAAGTGGATTCTGACATTGTGTAGAACACGCTGGTTGGGAGTGTCACCTACTACCCCTGCTGAAAATCACGGAGGCCATTGCAGGTTTTTCAGGGTTTGTTGTAATGTTTGTGATTCTGTTTAGATCTCTGTGGGCTTGGCCTCACGTTTGTCATGGTCTTAATGGTTTCTGTGTGTTCTGTTTTCCAGGTAATAATGTCTAGTGGTGCGCTAAAGGTGTATATTTTTGTTATTTCGTTAACATTTAGTCATTTGACAAACGCCCATAGCATATTACAGCTGATAGAGGATTACAGTTCAAGTAAGTGTGGGCTAAATGGCCCTAATCTGAGGCAGTTTGGCGGAGATGGAAGGTGGAGGTCAAAAACTTTTGAGCCACAGTCCAGCAGCTTAGCCACTGAGCCACCACACATCCAGGTTATAAGCTGTGTAATAATATGACTCTGGAAAACCAGATCATTTTCTCCTGCAGACCAATCTTCAGTGTAACTGGAAGACTCTTGACATGCAAAACCAATGGCGGTTTAAAAAGGCTTGTTCTCATGTCACAGTTTTGGTCTTTCACTAGTAAGGACTCCTTACATATTATTACCATTAGGTGTGTACCATTAATAACTTGCTCACTTCCCCTACCTGCTTACCATCAGCGTTCCACCAGTTTATTGCTGGGAACATGCGCAATCACTCACTGACACTGGTGCACTTTAAGAGACACCAGCTGACCTGAAGCATTTCTTTGCATCGTGGAAGGAAACAGAAGTAACTGGTGGAAGTCCGTCTTGACATGAGAATGAGGAGAATGTAGAGGCCATCCAGGCTGGCCAGGATTTGAACCCTGGGTCCAATTATTGTTTTGGGCAGTGTTTATCAGAGAAGCGTGCTCCAATGTTTTATTTATTTATTTTTAAATAAGGTTTAATTTGATTGTGGCATGATGGTAATATAATATGTTGAATGAAATGATTGTGTTGCGTTTCTTTGACTTGTCTTACATGTAGATAGGCTTTTCATTGTTTTGGCAGATTGTTGGGCAATCGTTCCTTGAGAAACAGGACCCAGGATACTTTGCACCAGACATAAGATCAGTGAAAACAAGTTACGAATGGATTTGGGTTTTTTTTTTGGTGTATAATTGGTTTCTAATAAAGATTAAGGATGTCTTTCATGAGTTTGATGGAGTCTTTCTGGTGATAAGATGTGTATAATAAAATGCTTGGTGTGCGCCATGGTGTACGATGGAGAACGATGGGACAAAGGTGTCCCAAAGCTGCCCTAAATGGCACATCAGTCCATCGCAGTGCTGGGTGTGCAGTGTTTGTTGTTGCAGCGCTGGGTGTGATCCCCTCCGCTGACCTCCATTTCCTCAGGCACAGCCAATCGTGTCAGCATGACGGACCATAAGGTCCAATTCTTACTGAGAACGATTGCTGCTTTTTTTTTCCATATGCAGTGTCTCTCATTAGACCTGAAGGTCTAGTCTAGCTTCCAGAGGTGCGTAATAACATCACAAATAATGTTATGTGTCCTACACATAATGGTCATGTTCTGGTAATAATAAGGCCTACATGACGTGGTCTGTTATCGTATTTTATTTGGATCTCCTTAAGGTGGAACTCAGTGTTTATAATTTTTGAATGTTTTACATGCTGAAAGTCTTTGGTTTTAATAAGGTTCACCCCGACAGAGCTGTTTTGAGCTTGTTGTGCTGGGAATGCTGTGCTTTTGAATCCCCTTGCATTTTGAGCTTTCCCCTGGCACACACTGATCCCCCTCATTTTGGCTGATGGTTAAGACATTCTTCCATTTACTAGTCTCTCAATCTATTATGATCTTTTTAGCAGTCTTATGCTGCCTGGGACGTTTTAGTGGTGGCTTTAAATATTTTGGTCATACACAGAAGATGTTTGGGGTTTGCAATTATCGTACCTCTACTAATCCACATGTCTTTCATGAACAATAACGAAACTTTTCCATAACCGTGCAAACTACTCTGCTAAAACGTTGGGTTTCACAGAATATACAATAAAGACTTCAGTTTGGTGTGACCAGGCCAAGGCCACTGTTAATGTTTGGTTGTTAAATTGGCTTTTTCAACATCGCTATCGGCATCAGTGGCCATTTTAGTGACACGCAGAAGGTTACATCTATCAAGACTAGTCATAAATGTACACACAAGTCAATGCCAGTTCAGAGTAATCTGTCAATCTAACACGCATGGCATTGGAGACGCCACACAGAAAGGACCCAGAACCCGGGACCTTCGTGCTGTAACTTCCCTCTTTGCCTCTGTTTATCTATTGGCAGCAACAGAAAGATGTCGTTCTCTGATATTCCATGTAATTCCAGGTTTAGTGAGGCGGGTCGGATTTGGAGACTGTTTTAAGGCGCTTGTTACAACTAGGAATTGTTGTTTCCTGTAGTGATGGACACACATGTTTTGTACCTCTGCGTCCGGTTAACACACTCTCCGTGCCGCAGGTCCCAATGATCATGTCATGTTACTTGTTAGAAGTATAAAACATAAACACCAATCTATTTTGGGAGCTTTAAATGCATTGTATTACCAATTAGGGTAAGCAAGTATTTGGGCAGCATTCATGTTTTTCATACTATCTTCCAGTATAACAGGCATACAGTAGTACCATCCAGGGGGCTGGAGCGGACAAACAAACTTTACATTAACACACAGACAGTACGGACGGTAACAAAAATGTATTACAAAAATCAGAACATTAAACATTTCTTATCAATTAATAAAGAGAAAAGAATATGCTGCTAGGTGATATGACTAATAGTTTTAACCAAACCGTTCATATGTGCAAAAGTAACGCGAGTCATTTGGGGTGGGGTTTGGGGTTTGCATCACAGAAATGCTGTTTGATATCATATCCTTTCAGGTCAATTCGCAGGTAAATAAAGGAGAAAATATAGCGGTAAAGACATTGAATGGCTGAAAGACGAGATAAGCGTTCTTGTCTGTCACACAGACACGCTCAGTGGGGTAATTCTGCAAAAAGGGCTTTACAACGAGTAAAGCAGGAGGTGGCAAGACATTAAACATGCGGTTTAGTTTTAAATCCTTTAGATATACTTTTCCTAGCTACAAGTATTTCAGTCAAACACCTTTCTGAAAGATGCAAAGTATGGTCTTCTTATCGGTATCAACAAAATCCAAGAAAATATTGAGATATCATTCTTTGTCGAAATCTCATGCACACCCCCAGTGCACATGCTTGCATGCACCTACATGTCCCATACCTGACGCTTCAAGGTTTGACATACTGTGTCTGAAAACACTTGCAAAATTTCCAGCAACATTTAGAACTCCCACGATCATGGACCCTCGTAACTGTGCTGTCAGTTTATGCAAACAGCTGTAAAGATAAGAAAAGCCTGGTTTATTTATTCTCCTGAGCAGGATTTGAAAGCATTTGTAGGCTGAGGCTTCAGGTGGGTGGTGAGGCAGTCTCAAAAAATCCACTCTACGTAACAAACATCTAAATCTAAAAGAGCAAAAAGGACTCTTTTTGGGTGAGGCTTTCCAGTGACGAACCACTATTGTTCTACCTTAGGACTGGGCAGTGTATGATTTTTCTATCATGAATGATCCACATGCTTTCCCTGCTAACAGGGGGAACGTCACAATCGTTAGTACTAAACATTTTATCATTTGTGCTGGAAACGCTGACGTGGCACTCCTGGATCCTGACAGATCATTACACGTACCCTTATGGCATGTTTATTATCAACAGAGTTGCTTAATAAAGCGGGTTAATTCAAAATGCCGTTTGTGTTAATAAAAAGGAATTACAGACGTGATGGAAACAAGTTTTTTTGCATGGCCATGTTACACGTTTTGAAACATGACTTTTAATGCAATGGATATTAACCAGACACGACCATAAACACAGTTTTTGTGTTACTGTAATGTAATGTAAATATAAAGGGTATTTTGATAAGAGTACCGAATGTAAACGAAGCGTCAGAGGTACCGATGAAAAGAGTGGAACCTTACAGACAACACGGAAGATCAGTCAGGGAAAAGAATCTTAACGAGGGAACGTTTATATAGTTATAGGTTACAGAGAGAGAGAGAGAGAGAATATATACAGGTGAATGGGAAACAACCAAGCGAGCACTACTTACAATAGGACAGACACGCACTTGATGAAAGGCATTCACAGCTTGTTACAAATAAGCAATGGAAAGTCATTCACAAACATGAGTGACTTACACAAAACCTCAAAAACTCAGCATAGCAACCAAGATTAAATACAAAATGCTTATTTCCTTTGATAAATGGTTATAATTTGAAAGACCTTGGTTGTTAAAGCGAACAGACTTGGATCGTATGAGCAGTAAATGATACCTGTGTATGAAATGAATGTTTGGATTTGACACGAAACACGACACAAACAGTTGTGCATCTAACACAAACTGAGTATATAGATGGGGAAGCACATACAACTTGCTCGTCTGCATTAAAAGGAAGTACCCCAAAGAGCCAACTTTCACAGCATCTCATGTGAGAGAATTGTGGTGAAAAAGGAAAAAGATAAAAAAAAAGTCTTGGAAACAGCCCGCTAATGATGTTTTAGCTGGCCCAAAAAAAACCGGTCTAAAACGTCGTCTTTATCCTGACCAAGTCGTCCCTCATTTTTAACGTCACAGTTTCTCTGTCGTTTGCACAATGCAGAGAGAGAATTGATTTTAAAACGTTCCACATTCATGTTTTGGCCACAGCTTATGCTTCCGAACCAGATTAAGTTTTTAACGTTATGCCGATATTATTCATTGACGCTATTGACATGTGAGCAGTTATCAGTTTTAAAATAGAAACAGTTTTGTTGACCTGCACTTCTTAAAAGTTTGTTTAAAGCAGTTCTAGATGCTCCATTATTTCCATTATATATTTTTGTATAATTTTTGTATAGTTTTAGCAGTTGAGAATTTAGGTTAGTTGTTTTGAAAGCCAGCCTGCAAAGTCATGGCGTTTAAATATAGATGCTAAATATGTCAACCATCCTAAGATAAAGTAGCGATAAGTTTTAGCCAAATCATCAACCCCGTACCATGAACTTTTAGTCAGTTATTGTAATATGAGTCGTATTGGTTCTGCCAGCAAGCATCCTACGTGACGCATCACGGTCATGGAACAAAAAAAGGCATCATTTATGCAGCAGACTCGTATAAACAGGAAAGTGAAGTGATGGGGGTCACTGTGGACACACACACACTGTATGTTTGCTCGGCTGATATTTGCCACAGAGGAAATTGCTGAACCAGGCTATCATAAATAACACGGAGGAACTCGGGTTAACATGGCTTAATGTCTCTCCTGTGGTTTTATTGAAAAACAGTGTAAATGGATGCCAGTGGTGGAGGGAAGGAAGGAAGATGTCTGATCGAAGTGTTTATTTGGCAGCTTTCCCAGATCTCTTTCGGAATGATGATTCTGTACCTCAGTGGAAAAAGTTCCTCTATACCTCATCTTAAAACTCCTCTTAAACCTGCACGATACAAATATTCAGAACCGATCAGCTGCCATTGAGAAATTCCACTTGCTAGTTTCCATGAGCCAAGTGGTTCAGTGGGACGTTACTTCATCTTGTTTCCTTGGTTACTGTGGTTGGCCGTTTATAGTTTGTACACGGCTCACAAAAGATAATTGTAAAAAAAAATCGTAATTTTTGTGAGCAGTGTATTTCGAGAGCGTTGTGAGGGGACTGACATTCTTTTGTTATTTTCGTAGATTTCTTGCCCCTTGCAAATTCTAGCTTCCGGATCCCTAGATGGGACAGAACACTGTTTGATTAGTGCTCGGTGGTAGGGGTGGGCCCCCAAAAAGTTCAGATATGTCATAGCTCTGCACTGCAAACCAGGACTTTTTTTTTCAAGCATGTAGTTTGTGTCACTTAGTTTTGGAAGTGTTTTTGCAAGTTCACCCTCAGAAAGCAGAACAGCTCTGTCAGGCACAAGAGGTTAGATTAACTGCCTCCCTGTTCCAGCGATCCCTGATTAGATCTTAACCTCACCTAGTTGCTCTACACTAGCTCAGTTTGAATGTGTTTGATTATTATCAGTGTAAAAAACTCCAGCACTGAGTGCATATACATGCCGTTAATATTTAGATATCTGATTATTCGAGTGATCACGTATACAGCATACCCCGATTTAGAAATCAGATTATGAGAGCTGGATTTGATCCCTGTAACCTGAGTACTAATGGCATGTATAATTATATAATAATAAATAATAATTCAGGCAGATTTGGTTGCGCGTGCAGAGAAGCTAGTGGAAAGAAACATGGCTGCCAAGTTCGCTTATTATTATATTTTCTTTTGGGCATTTTCACATACACCAGGTGGGGGATTCTCTTGTGAGATCTGGCAACCCTGGAATTAATTACTGCACCCATTGAACGGCTTTCGAACACTTTGCAGAGACTTTGACATGCAATATATACTCAATAAAATGATGAATTTGATTATTTAATATTAAGTTTAGGTCGCATCATTTTGTAATTACTGGCTGGTTAGAAAAGTATAAATCTGTAGTACATGTAAACTTCTTGATCGGATTATTAAGTGCCTATAAACGCACTCGCTGTCTGTACTCCAAAAGAGAGCAAACCTTTCATTAACAGACTGTAACAGATTCACTATGAATAATGAGGGATTTTGAAGGATTTTAGTTTTGAGGAATGGTGAGGGTCCTCAGCTGATCTACCCAGCACAAAACCAACAGAATCGGTCAATCTACCGTATTTTCTGCACTATAAGGCGCACCTTAAAGCCTTACATTTCCCCAGAAATCAGACATGCGCCTTATATGTGTACTGAGTTCCAAAATGTATTGTTTGGTATTGTTGTGATACTTTTGGTAAGCACTCCGCTTCATGGACTGTCGGTCCATTTCCATTTCCATTTTCTGCCTTAACCGTTGTCCGAGCTTTTGCGAACAGCCATCTGGCGAAGAGACTGACTCAGACGATGAAAGGCTCAAGGTGGCTCTTTATTCGCAGCTTGCGATTCGTTTTGCTCCTTATTCGCCACCCTGAATCAAACGGCTGTAACTGAGAGGGTACGTTCACCATTCTGTATTTTATGTGCAGATGCGGTTTTGCGGACTATGTGTGCTATGTTAAATCACCACTGTGACTATAAAGTACGAGACTTGGGTAATAAAATCTGCAGTTTATTAAAAACAATACGATGTGCCTTTGATGTGCCTGATGTTTATTTCAAACGAATCGCAGGTTGCGAATAAGTAGCCAGCTTCAGCCTCATGATGAGCGGAGTGCTCGATAGTGAAATAGCCCAGCTGTTCAATGGATGGATGGATTTGTGGGAGAAGATTGATTAAAAAAAATAATGTGAGTGTTTTGTTAACTAGTAGAATAAAGTTAAAGTAAAATCATTGTTTCGCCTCTTTTTTACTTTATTTTATAGACCGTATGTTTTACCATGAGCTTTACGGGGCGCCGTTTGTAAAGCGGAACACTCGTAAAACAGCAGCATTTTCGACACATTTAACGCTAACGTTTTTTCAACATTTAGCACTGCCGATTGTAAAGTGTCTTAAGAAAATTTAAATGATGCATTTAAATACTTACTTATTAAATATTGAATTTAAATGTTAAATATAAACCTACATAAAATATTTAGGATAAATACTATATATATTTAACTATTAAATATTTAACTAGTTTCAGAAAGACTTTACGTTTTAAGCCGTGCCATTTTCCTGTTTGTTGTTTCTATTTAAGTCGTAAAGACATTGCAATTGCTCTGTACTTTCTGCTTTACAAGGACGGTTTTTCACGTGGATAAACCTACTATTTAGTGATAATTTGTATTTTAAGTATTTAAATTTTCTTAGACACTTTACAATCGGCAGTGCTAAATGCTGTAAAAACTTCAGTGTCAGCGCTAAATGTGAGGAAAATGCTCTCCCGCTTTACAAACGGCGCCCCATAGCGCCTTATAATACGGTGCGCCTTATGTATGGGTTAAATACAAAAATAGACCCCATAATTGAGACTGCGCCTTATAATACGGTGCGCCCTATGGTGCGGAAAATACGGTAATCTGATAAAAACAATATTGCAAAGCTACAGTGCATGTTGACGCAGTATGTTAGTCGTGATCTGAGATCAGCTCTAGGCTCGAAAAAAAGAAACGTATCCCACAGAAGCAGAAAAAGTGCAAGCCTAAACTAAAGTCCTTTTGAGCTTTTGGTTCCTCTTTATTTCCATTAACACACACATGAACACAATTATTCGTCCTATAACTCCTATAATTCATTGTTGGAAGGCTTTTGTTTGTCTGAAAGTGAATACACAATGTTGCCATAGCAGTGGCCTCTATGAATTTGAGGCTGGATATCTTATTCTGCTGATCACGTCTAATCATAGACATAAGGAGCGTATCCGGATGGTTTACTTTGAGCTATTTTCCAAAGTCAGAAGCATTTGCTTAACCTCAAATCAATGTTAATACGTTATTGACGTGGCCCTAAAAATACTCTTGCCTTCTGTTTTGTGTACTTGGCTTTTGTGAATTTATTTGTGTTGCTCTGGCCATTGATATATCAATTTCATGTTCTGGGGCTTTTGGGGAGCGGGTACAATTGATAGGCATCTCACGATTTGGTTCGATTACGATTCGGAGAGCTGCGGTTCATATTTTAAACGATTACTGATGCATTTCTACTGACTTTCTCTGTACATGATTTCTTTTTCCCCCCCCTCACATGATTTTGGTGTCAGTAATGCCCACCTTGGACCAAAGAACTTTTCAAGTGATTTCTCTTAGTAATACAATCACATTGAGTTGAAAGGTTGATGCCATTACCGTTGGTCACTGAAACCTTTTCTGCAGGGTTTATACCTGACTTTTGTTCGATACCATCTTCTCTAAAATGCGTCCATACAACGGGTACACTGGTTGCTTCCTGGTCACTGACTGGCCAGGGCGGAGTTACGTAACTACACACTCAGTAGTACTATATGTTTTTAACAGGATAGTACAGCGTGGAAAAAACATGATCAGAATCTAAGGAAAACCGAAACAACCAACATGGGCAAGATTACATCGGTTAAAGGTTCTAGGTGTCGGTTTAGATAATTTTCAATAAATTGCCCAGCCCGAATGCCAGCCTTACTTAATAGATCTGTACTACAGCGGCCCTCGGGCAGAAGCCGGGGCCTATTAGGGAAACTTACGGAGACATCTTGTGCGCTGAATGTGCACATTTGCGGTACATATCTACACATCAGCACTTTTGCACAACCCAACACTTTATGTCCCTGCCATATGACCTATGGATCATGTACTTCATAAACTCTAGAGAGCAGAGCTGTGCGTATGCCAAACGTCTGCATTTGTTTTACAGTAGAACATGCAGTAAATAGATTTGTAACATGAGCATGGTTTCACCGCGTAAGCACATGAACACACACACTGTAGCACAGAATCCAGTGGGTACGAAAGTATTCAGACCCCTTTAAATTGATCACTCTTTGTTTCATTGCAGCCATTGGCTAAAATCCAAAAAGTTCATTTATTTTCTCATTAATGTACACTCAGCTTCCCATCTTAAGAGAAAAAAACAGACAGAAGCTGTCTTTTGAGCTCGTACAGCCACGAGTCTTCTTGGGAATGATGCAACAAGTTTTTCACACCTTGATTTGGGGATTCTCTGCCATTCTTCCTTACAGATTCTCTCCGGTTCCGTCAGGCTGGATGGTGAACGTTGGTAGACGGCCATTTTCCAGCTAAGCTTAATTGGGTTTAGGTCAGGGCTCTGGCTGGGCCAGTCAAGAATGGTCACCGAGTTGTTCCGAAGTCACTCCTTTGTTATTTTAGTTGTGTGCTTAGGGTCATTGTCTTGCTTAAAGGTGAACCTTTGGCCCTGACTGAGGTCCTGAGCACTCAGGAAGAGGTTTTCTTACTGGATATGTCTGTACTTGGCTGCATTCATCTTTCAAATGCAACCAGTCGTCCTGTCCCTGCGGCTGAAAAACACCCCCATAGCATGATGCTGCCACCACCATGTTTCACTGTTGGGATTGTATAGGGCGGGTGATGAGCAGTGCCTGGTTTTCTCCACACACACCGTTTAGAATTAACGCCAAACAGTTCAATCTTTGTCTCATCAGACCTGAGAATCTTATTTCTCATAGTCTGAGAGCCTTTCATGCATTTTTTGGCAAACTCTATGCGGGCTTATGCAGGCTTTCAGCTCTGTCGGGTCACTCTGCTATAAAGCCCTAACTGGTGGAGAGCTGCAGTGAGGGTTGACTTTGTGGAAGTTACTCCCATTTCCTTACTACATCTCTGGAGCTCAGCCACAGTGATCTTGGGGTTCTTCTTTACCTCTCTCACCAAGGCTCTTCTGCCACGATTGCTCAGTTTGGCTGGACGGCCAAGTCCAGCAAGAGTTCTGGCCGTCCCAAACTTCTTCCATTTAAAGATTATGGAGGCCACTGTGCTCTTAGGAACCTTGAGTGCTGCAGATTTTTTTGTAACCTGTGCCTTGCCACAATTCTGTATCTGAGCTCCTTGGGCAGTTCTTCGACCTCCTGATTCTCATTCGCATCGACCGGCGCTTTTCCTAATCGAGTCCAATCAGTTCAATTAAACACAGCTGGACTCCAGTGAAGGAGTAGCACCATCTCAAGAATGATAAGAAGGAATGGTTGTGAGATAAATGTGTGTCACAGCAAAGGTAATTAATACTTATGACAATGGGATATTTCAGTTTTTTTTTTTTTAACTTACAAAATATCTACTTGTCTGCTGAATGTACATTTAATGAGAAATAAAATGACTTTTTAAATTTTAACAAATGGCTGCAATGAAGCAAAGAGTGAAAAATGTAATGGGGGTCTGAATACTTTTCGTAAACACTCTAGATCTACATCATGTCGTTATTGTCATGGTTCCAGTTCTGAATTCCCACGGTTGTTTTCAAGCTGCCAGTTTAATATTGTTGGTTTGTTCATTGGTATTCTTGTTGGTTTCTCTAACAGGGGGGTGGTGGCGTTCACATGCTTTCTGTTTCTGAGCGATACCTGCATACATTCACCAGCCACTTCATGCGCACCCCTTTGTTTCTAAACTCAGTGTTAATGTCATGGCTTCCACTTACCACATAGAAGAACTAGTTCTACAAATTCAGATGATTTCTCTACATACTTTAACCGCCTTTACTCTGTTCTGTAATGGTCAGGACCCACACCGGACCACCACAGCTCTGGTACTGTTTTGGTGGTGGATTATTCTCAGCACTGCGGTGACACTGACGTGATGAACGTGAGCTTGTGTGTGTTCAGCTGGTACAGATGGATCAGACAAAGCAGTGCTGCTGGAGCTTTTATGCGCCGTGTTCACTCACTGTGCCGTTGCATGATGTTGATGTTTCATAGTTGGTGCTGATCATCCTCTAATCCAGTGGTTCCCAAGGTGAGGGCGTCGAGGTGTAATTCTTTCAGACAAAAGGTTCAGATTTTAGTCTTGCTTTGTTTCAGGGAGCTGGATGATTTAGCAAATCCGTGCGTTTATTTGCTAGGATCTAAAACCAACCGAAGTGTTTCAAAGACATTGTGTCTTTATGTCAATCTGACTGCTTTTTTTTCCTCTTTCTGTAGAGCGGAGAAAACAGAAGTCTTTAGTGATGATCTTCTACAGGTGACTATGTTTTCCTTTTTGTGTTTATTGTTTTATTGGTTTGGCAGCCTGTCACTCAGTTCCTGTTCAGTTCATCATATGTAAAGGGATTTCCTAAACTAGGTTCTGTCATGCTATTTGTTATAGCAGCCCCTGTTTTATGGAGCCAATACGTGATTGTGGTTACATTTCAGTGCTTAGAACTCTGTAGGTAGTTATAAAGTCTTGCTGTAGTTGACCTTTGTACCTCACTCTTTACTCTTATCTTTTCTCCTCCCACATTTGATTCTGTATCTCCTGCATTCATTCAGACGTCCTATTATTATGGTGCTGTCAAACAATTCAGAATATAACTGTGGTCATCGCACGTATGTACATAAGGATTATACAGTTCAACAGACTTCAGTATTCACAAAGCACAGTATATACAAATTCAGTATACACACAGTTCATTTATTTAATTAGGTACTGTTTTTACAACCAGCATCAGCATGCTATGTCAGGCATGTTGTCAAACTACAGTTATCTTGAAAAAAATGCGTGTTTTTGCAAAGGAACCTGCAGATTCATGTACACTGAATATTTTTAAGTAATCCAAACGTAATCATTTTTATATTAAGATTTTCCATGCCATTCAAAGCTATCATAAGTAACAGGAACACCAAACTTCTCTCAATTATTACTGGTCATAAGTACAGTCGAATCCGGTTAATGGGAGCACATCGGGACGTGATCGTTTTGCTCCTAATAAGCGGCTGGTACGATTAATCGAACATGCCCTATGTTACAAGACAGGACGTGCTATAATTTATGTAACATATTAAATGTTTATTAAACC